>MU839474.1:0-248211 GCA_030685255.1 Podospora conica
CTTCACCTGGGTATCAACGTACATCGTTTGTTAATAAGCATCCTTAAAAATTTTGTGTTTTTTTGGTGCTGGGTGTTTTTTTTGTGTGCCCTGTGCCCTGTCGCCCCCCCCCCCCCCCCCGGAGGACAGCAAATTCCACGATAGCCGCCATGAGCAGGACAAGAGGGGTCACGGCTCCCTGAGAGGACGAGGGAAAACACCGAATCTCTCCATGACCTCATGTTGCATACCGTGCCAGCGAGGCCCCCCAGACAGGCGTGCATAACCGTTCCCTTCCCGCTCACTCTCAAGGCAACGCTGGATATCCACATGGCGGGTCGACATCCAGGTCGTCCTCCGTCATCCCGAAATATAGGGCTAGAACCTCTCTCGGGGGGTACTTGAAGGGTGCTCGTCATCGTCCTGTCCGCGTCTCGGTGGTGTTTCGTTGGCCGACAGGAAAGAAGTGGGTTCACGTCACGGAGATTTCCGTTTCGGGAGTTGAAGACGGAAGGGATAGGGACTCACTGTGACGCAGGGTTGTTGCTGATCTCGTCGTTCGGCCGACGCGATGAATGAGCTCCAAGACGCTGGCGGTTTCTCTTTGGTCATCTGATATGGGGGTTTCACCATTTGGTGGAATCACCAGCAGAACCCAGCCTTGTAAACGTAATCTGTTAGCTAAACTTTGAGGCTGGGCATCAAAACTTCACCACCAGCCTCCCTGCCCCGCTGCAGCCCAAGGCGCCCAGACACCATGGACTATGCTGTAGCGTAAAAGAATACAGAACCCCGCTGCCCTGTAACCACGAACCCCAACCCTCATGCCCCAAAAGACCGCGGATGGCTTCATCGAGACGAAGCAACATCAACAACCAAAAGCGGAGCGTTGTTCCCACCAGATCTCGATGAAACCCACCACCTGACCGTTCCCATTGGCCATCCGCCCCTGGCCGGAGCAGACTTTCCGACTCTCCAACGCCCTGAGATCAGAAAATGTGTGCCTCATCGGAGCTGTCCCGTCTCTGCTGCTGGGAGGGAGGCTACCCCACCATCCCTGGACAAGTACGGATTTCTTTCCGTGACAACCGCCGCCTCCACTCACGCCATGTTATCGAAGAAGCTTAATTCCCTCCTCTCCTTCCCCCCTCCCCCAATGAGCGCGCGGGAAGGCGGCCGTTGGCGGCACCAGCAGAGGCACGAAAACTTGGCCTGGCTTGCAGTGGGTGACGTGCGTGGTCTCGACCTTCTTCCCCCCCCGCGGTCGTGAGGGGTCTGACGCGAGTGCGAAGCGACGAGGGAATGGCGGGAGAGAGAGGGGGTGGGTGAGTTTCGGTAGGGGGTGTATCCCCGGAGTGACGAATTCCTCTTGTGAAGTCTGCTGATTCACTCGTTTTTGGATATCTTCATTAACTGCATAAACATGTACCAGTACCAGCAGTACCCGGCCCGTACTTGGGACCCGACTTCCTCAGGCTGTTGTAGCTTGGGTCCTCTCTTTGCGCCGCCTTCTCGCCATCCCAAATGTGAGACCATGCATGCTGCTGCCCAACTTACACACAACCACTGCCGCACACGGGCAGATGGGCTGTGCTGTGCTGTGTTTGTGTTGGCCTTTGCTCTACGCAGTACACCAACGACTGACTGTAAGCCTGGCCGCATACCCCTACACGCACGCCGAGGGAGACACTGTCGTCCCCCTGAAGGGAGTACCCCCGAGAATGAGTTTGCCCTGCATCCCCTCTGGAACACCCACTAAGCGCGACGCATCCAGGGACTGAGACCGTCTTGTGTCCGATGGTCCAGGCTGGTGATTGATGGCCCCATCATGTACCTTGTGTACCGCATGCCATTCCCTTCTTCGGTCCCCAGAGCCAGAACGAGCAAAACACGCATGTGCTGCTCGCCATCTCCCCCCCTTTCCCGGTGATAAGACACGGAGTCCAAACTTTCGCAGCGACAACCTCGAGTCGCACAAACATCTGTCTGTTCTCTGCGATCTGGAACAGAAGCAGCACCCACAGCAAAAGCTACAGGGGAGAGGAACGCAAGACTCGGGCTTCTGTCGCGCCTCGTCTTACCCCTCCATCTTGACATCGCTGTCCTGCGGCTGCTGTTTGGTGCCTCCCCCCATCTGCTTGAGCAAGAAGCTCCGCTTAAAGTACTCGTTGGGGTGAATGATTGTGTCGAGCTGCGCCTGGGTCATGACGCCGTCGTCCTTGGCCCGCTTGATCTCGTTCTTGTGGACGTGTTCAAATACGCTGCAGAGTTGTCAGTAAGTCAGTCTGATTCTCAAAATGCACAGCGCAATCGCGGCCCGGCAGTAGCTCGGAAATAACGCATCGCTGTCCGCTCTTCTGCGCCTGTCCGCTGCATCCGAGCATACTCCGTACCAAAGCGCCGAACCGGACGAATCCCGGCCAGAACCGAGGGCGTCGGACAAGAAAAAAACGCGGCTGACGGATGCGACCGCACTGGAACCGAAGCTCCGGTCCCACCCAAGGCAGCAGGGCACCGAGGGTCTAGACCGCGGGCGCAATCTGCACCCCGAACAAGCCGCGAATTCCCACAGAGACCCCTAAAACAAATGCAAGGGCACGAAAAAAAAAACAGAGACAGAACGGAGTCTAGACCACAGAACGTACCGGTTACACGCGAGGTGGAACTTTTGCTTGTCCTTATCCTCCTTGACGCCCTGCAGCACGGCCCGATCGGTCACGCCGGTGGACTGCAGGAGGGCGGCCAGGTTCTCCATGTTGAAGTGGCGGTATGGGCAGCCGTGAGCCTCGCCCGGGCCAGGCGCGTGCTCAGTGAGAATCTTTTGGCAGCTGTAGGGGCTATAGCCGCCGCCGCGCCGGTTCGAGTCGCCGCCCACGTCGCCGTAGACGTGCCGCACGTTGTAGCGGTACTCCTTGTTGAACGTGTCCTCGGTGATCTTGCTGAAGCTCTGCCGCCAGAAGAGCAGCGACTCGTCGAGGCTGAGGCCGATGCCCTTGAGGAAGAGCGAGTACTGGAGCCGGCCGTAGTGCTTGAGGTGCGCGTCGCGCCGCAGCGACCGGTGGAGGTGCGACATGCACATGGGGAAGTGCTGGGCAAGGTTGTCGATATTGCGCGCCGTGATCTCGGCGCCGTCGACAGCCGTGGCGCTGCCCGTGTAGTTGGCGTCGGGCGCAACAAAGTTCTTGGAGAGGTGATCAAGAATGGGCGTGAGCCGGTCGTCCTCATCAAGCCGAGGCAGAGCTCGCGCCGTCAGCTCCAGCGCCCGTTCCAGACGGGACGTGAACTCGGTGACGACCAGACTCTGCTGCTCCTTGGACGGGACGTAGGCTTTGCCGGCGCGCAGGAAGACGCGCCGCTGCTCTATGAGGTCGGGTACCCGTGTCCAGTCCACCTTGCAGAACGTCTCCTCGTCGATAGGGGGATACGTTGTCTTCTTTCCCACCGTGTAGGAAATTGTCGAGATGAGTTCGGACTGGTACTTGCGCTTCTCGTCGTCCGATACGATCTCCCAGTCGAGGTTGAGGCTCTGCACGAACGCGTGGCGCTCGCGGATGTCGTCCGCACCAAACCGCAGACGGAACAGCATGGTCTCGACACGGGTGAAGCGCTGCCGGAGCTCCTTGGTGGAGGCAAAGGCGAGACGCAGGATAAAGTGGCTGTAGTGGTCCTTTTGGCGCTGGGCGGTGATCTGGGTAGACGACGAGCTGTTGGCGTCGAGTGGGAGGTATTTGTCGAGCAGAGGCTTCATGTGCTGGGCGGTCTCGGCGGGAGACTTGTTGCGGAACGAGCATGCCTCGAGCTCGGCGAGGATCCGGAGGCGATCAATGGCCCACTGCTCGAACTGCTCGAGCGTGATATCGGCGGTTGGCGGGGTCGCATAGAAGTTGAGGCGGTGAGGGTACTGCGACTCCTTGAACGCAGGCTCGGCGAATTGCTTCTTGCGGTGGTCGAGCACATTGCGCCGTTTGGCGTCCACGCGGTTGAAGTCTTGTCGGATCATGGTCGGTTGTTGGGGTGCATGTGCAGTGGTTGATGTTTGAGAGGAGGAGTTGAGAGGAGTGTTGTCGCGGGTGATGAGAGCCCTGAGCCCCAGGTCTGGGAGACGCGTTTTCACGCGTCGTCCATTAAACAGAGCGGGTCTGTCTCCTCCACCAATCATAAGGCGAGCGCAGATAGGGCAATCAGGAGCCTCCAATAGGTACTCCACGTGATGATGCCAAGCCCTCGATTGCGTCAATGCATCTTGCATACGAAGGGCAGTGGCTAAGTCTGTGCGGATTTGGGGACATTCCAGCTTTTGGAACATTTGGGGCCCGTGCCTTGGAGCCGCCAGCTGTAAAGACCTGACAGCCCTAAGCGTTTAAGTCACCACCATCAATACTCCCAATTAACACCATCAATATCATTAGCAACTATTATCACTATCGTCGTCGCTATCGCTATCGCCGTCGCCGTCGCTGTTACCCTCGCTATTGCCGTCGCCGTCGCCCTCGCCGTCGCCCTCGCCGACAAACGGATAAGGGTTACGGGTAGTCGCAACAAACGGACAGGGGCTACGGGTAGTCGCAACAAATAGACAGGGGCTACGGGTAGTCGTAACCGCCACTACCCGTGCCGACGGGAAGCCTCCCGTCGGGCCTGTTTACGGATACTGTGTGATGGGGGCGACGACGGCGAGGGGGGCGACGACGGCGAGGGGGGGCGACGACGGCGAGGGGGGCGACGGCGACGGCGACGGCGAGTACGATGGTGATAGCGATGGCGATGGTGATGCTATAGCGAGGGCGGCGAGGGTGACGGCGAGGGCGACGGCGACGGCGACGGCGACGGCAACGTGATGGTGATGATGGTGATAATAGTGATGATAGTGATGATGGTGATGATGGTGTTGATGGTGTTGATGCCGGAGACTTAAACGCTTAGGGCTTGCCAGGCCTTGCCAGCTGGAAATTGCACGGCACAGGCCCCAAATGTTGCAAAAGCTGGAATGTCCCCAAATCCGCACAGACTTAGCCTTTGCCCTTCGTACTTGCATTGGATGGTCCGTGGGCCAGCGAGCGGCTGGTTGCTTGCTCGCTGCAGCTCTCAACTCAGAACTGACAGCGAGCAAGCTGCGACCAACCCAAGACACACTTCGGCCAACTCTCCATGCCATTTCAATGCACAGTCCATCTCGTTGATCCGTTTACCAGCCCCGCAACCCAGCACCGATTACACATTTAGCTGCATCCTCCTCTGCAATTGCATCCGCTCCAGCGACACATTTCCATTCCCCCGCCGAACTCGACATCCCCATGCCGTCGTCCTGCGCCGCGCCCATCTCCATCCCTTGCCGGCAATCGCGACGACCGATATCTGGCCTCCCACCACTGCCTCGCCTTGGTCGCAAAGCCAGGCGCCCGCGCCCCGATTGATTGGCAACCACACGCTGGCTGATGGGGATGAGGTGGACTTCTCCTCGTCGATCCTCGCCGTGCTCTCTCCGACGACCTTGAAAACATTGGCCCAACCATGTCCTTCATCCAGGATCCCCGCGTGCGACAGCGATGGAACCAACTATCCCAGAACGCCGAGGCCGTAACCGAGAACGCCGCCGCCGGCATCTGGAGCTTTCAGCAACGATACATCAACCCTTGTCTGGTGGGATTCGGAGATGCCGTCGATACTTGCACGGGCGTTTGCATTGGGGACCGGGAAGAGCGCGCGCGCCGGGCACGAGAGAGAGCCCGCGGGGCACGGCCGACCCGAGCCGAATATACCTTTGATTTTTACGACGATTGGGAAGATGCCGATGACGAGGGGGCTGGTGGCAGTGTAAGCGGGAGCGGCATACTGGGCGGCTGGAGTGGCGGCGCTTCCGCCGACTGGGATCGTCTACTGGCGGGCTCGGGCGCCGGACGAAGCAGACATGCTGCTGTTGCAGCGGGAGATGTGGTCGACCAGCCGAGGAGGAAAAGGGGCATGAGTTACGGTACGCGGGGAGTGGTGAGGCGCAAGCCACCCGCCGGGGAGGATCCGAATGTGATTCCGCGTACGGCTCCCCTGGGATTTCTTGGGCGACTTCCGTTCAATATCGGAGGAAACCTCCGGTACAAACCATCGGCAGCGAATCTGCAGGACCACCCCGGAACGCTGGCCCACGAGAACGGCGAGGGGGGTGAGCACGAACCGCTGCTAGGAACAAGCGACGAGGAAGAAGAACCGCGAATGAGGCGATCCCCTCAGTCTCGACCACGGAGTAATACCACGCAGTCAGGCGGGACATCCAGCTCCTTCCGGTCGAGGAACGATTTGTTCCCCAGCGACGGGGAAGGGGAGGAGGATGCCGTACCGCTGGATGACGAGTTCGCCATGGCCCTGGATCGAGTAGATGATCGGAGCAGCACCAAAACAAGGAGCACCAAGGGGAAATATCCGGCAGGACCCAGCGGAGGCATGTCTCGGACAGTATCACGAACAACGATAGGCTCGATGCGTTCACTAGATTCACATTCGGGCCCGAATGCAAGCGCCACGGTGTCCCCATCTCAAGCTGACGAGGAGCCAGAGCAAGACGTGTCACACCCGTCGTTGGAGGACCTGCGCAGGGAAGAGGAGCTCGCGGAGATGGAAGAGACGGAAGAGCGCGAGCGTCAGCGAAAGGCTGCTTCACAGTTGGCGCTGGAACGCGGGTTGAGCAGAGACGACATCGGGGACCAAACAGGACCCACCGGGGAGCCTCAGCGTGCGGTGAGCGTGGACGTTCCGCCCGGTGACGATGAGGATGAGTTCCCCGAGGTGTTTTCAGTACTGCCTCCCCAGGCTGGCGTTGATGGGCGGCCAGTCGAGGTGGTGTTGGAGGAGACCAAGCATCCTTCCGTGTCTGATATTTCTCTGACGCAAAAGGATACGGGCGGGTTTGTGCCCGCGAGACTACCTCACTTTAGCTAGGAGGGCCCGTGGGAACCCGCAAAGGACAGTGATGTTAACGATATGAGTTTTGGACGATTGATGAAGCTGTAGTGTTCTGTACTGATAGAGAGACGGATAGAGGTTGGGAGACCAAAAGATACCTATAGTTGGATATGCCTAACCGCCGTCATGATAGAAGGGAAGGGCTCTGTCCGTCAATGTTTGATACCATCACCACTGGGCCAGTCAAGCCGAAGCGTTTGTTGTCGGAAAACAACTGGCGCGCTCGCGGAAATGGTGCTAAATGCACAGTTGCCCCTCAAGGTTCCCGTCTCCCCTCCTCCCGTCCCCGCCATGCTCGTGAAGATCCAGAGGCCGGCAATGGACACGATGCCTCGGCTCAGCACCACCACCCCTGTCTTCCCCGCATCTCCGCCCCCAGACTTCCCCACAAGGGGATCATCGCCAGGGGCAAGGACTCCAAACCCACATGTCTTGTCCGCTTCCAGGTTCCATTGCTGGCTCCAAGTGCCTCTCTTGCCATTGATGATTCGCATTTAAGTCTTTGCTGATACCCTTTTCTTTACGTTTGCTGTCCAGCCTGTCCTTGCTTCCACGCCGCACGACGACCAACCTCATCCCGTTGAAACCCCAACCCAACACCTCCACCCGGTCGACATTGAGAGCACCCTTCCGAAAACCAACACCCCACAGCCCCCAACGTCCAACCCCCCAACCGTCACCATGGCGCCCCCGGCCCCCGGCCCCATCACCACCCCCCTGACCACCCTCCTTGGGATCCAGCACCCCGTCCTCCTCGCCGGCATGGCCCGCACCTCGGGCGCCGCCCTCGCCGCCGCCGTCTCCAACGCCGGCGGCCTCGGCGTCATCGGCGGCTTCATGTACACGCCGCAGCAGCTGCGCGACATCGTGGCCGAGCTCAAGACGCTGCTGCGCGACCCGTCGCTGCCCTTCGGCATCGACCTCGCGCTGCCGCAGGTCGGCGGCGGCGCGCGCGCCACCAACCACGACTACACCGGCGGCAAGCTGGACGAGCTCATCGACATCACCATCGAGTCGGGCGCCAAGCTGTTTGTGAGCGCCGTGGGCGTCCCGCCGGAGCACATTGTCAAGCGCCTGCACGACGCGGGGGTGCTGGTGATGAACATGGTGGGGGCGCCGAAGCACGCGGTCAAGGCGCTGGATCGGGGGGTGGATATCATTTGTGCGCAGGGAGGTGAGGGTGGGGGGCACACCGGGGATGTGGCCAACAGCGTGCTGATTCCGGCGGTGGTGGATGTGGCGAGGCGGTATAGGCCGAAGATGCTGGGTGGGAGGGAGGCGATGGTGGTGGCGGCGGGTGGGATTGCGAACGGGAGGGGGCTGGCGAGCTCGTTGATGCAGGGCGCCGTCGGGGTTTGGGTCGGCACGAGGTTTGTCGCCAGCGTGGAGGCGGGATGCAGTGAGGAGCACAAGAAGGCGGTGGTGACGTGTGGGTTTGAGGGGACGGAGCGGACGCTGGTGTTGAGCGGGCGGCCGCTGAGGATGAAGACGAATGACTACATTCGCGGGTGGCACGCGAACCAGGGCAAGATCGCGGAGCTGACGGCCAAGGGGATCGTGCCGTTGGAGCATGATCTGGATGAGGGCAACGAGATCGACCCGCCGCATCTTATGGGACAGGTGGCGGGTATGATTACCAAGGTGCAGCCCGCCGGGGAGATTGTGGATGAGATGGTGGCCGAGGCGGTTGAGATGTTGAAGCTGGGTAACACATACCTGACTGCTTCGAGGGACAGCCGGCTGTGAGGAGTGCAGTCTTTGTGTGTGCCTGCCAGCTAGATGTCCGTCATAGGGTTAATGTAATGAACGATTTGTCTTGTTCTCAGCAAACTCTAGAATGAGTTACGAATAACAGTCTGAAGTGGATGGAAGACGTGAGCCTTCACCCCCCCTCCCCTTTGCTAACTCCAATGGCCAAAACGCCTCTTCTCCGCCAGCTTGGTTCGGAACACGCTGGTCAGAGAGGGGAAGGCGGAAGGGTTGGTACGGGTAGATTTTGGATGGAAAAAGGGGAGAGGGGGGATGTAGGTATTGTGGGTGAGAGGGGCGGAGGAGAAGGGGTTTCTTTTTGTTGAATTTGAGGAGGGAATTTTGAGGATTGGGAGCTTGATTATAGGCCGATGAAACATGAAGCACGAGGCATTATCATGCTTGGAGAGGTAATGGGGATATATTATACGCCGCGTCCAAACTTGAGTGTTGGTCTGCTCCGCAGAGATCCATCCCATTCAACCAGCCAACACAATTTTGTTTGTGGAGAGATATGGCGATCGGCTGTCGACAAACCAACCCGTGATATTGACTGATGGACGTCACCAGAACACCAGCTATTGATGTTTTTGCACCAAGCAGGTCGCCGACGAAGACTCTGAGGCTGTCAAACGGCGAGTGGCTGGCCGCTACAGGCAACATTTCTTCATCAGGTTCTGTCGGTTCCCCCCTATCGGCGTAGAGCATAGCAGCCATGATGTCCGAAGCTGAATCTCACCAGACATCGGATGGATCGACTGTGTGCTTCTCGCCGTCGTCGCGGACATGCTCCTTCTTGACATCCCGCTTCATCGGCTTCCGCATGTCGTAGGCATCCTCACTCGACTGCGTGGGGTCGGTAGAGTGGTCGCCATAGTAGTCCTTGACAACACGAAATATGCTGTAGCCCATAGTCTTGTAGAAGGTGATGGCCTTGTGGTTGGTACTCCTCACAAACAGGTCGACGAACCAGGCATTGTTGGCATCGGCGGCGACCTCGAGCTGCTCGCTGAGCAGCCTCCCAATTCCAAGGCGACGTGCTTCTGGAGCCACGGTGACGGCGGTGATGTGGGCGTGCCATGGCAGATAGTGCTCTGAGAACTGGTAGACGTCTGGGGAGGACTCTAGCTTGCCCATGACTATATCCTGTCAGTGATGCCATTGCCAGCGGCACTGCCCCCCCCCACGATGGAACTGCTTACTGTATCCGATTATGTTGCCGTTCTGGTCCTCGGCCACTTGAAATAGTGAAGGCCACTTTGCATGGTATTGCAAGTAGAAGCCCAGCTCATAGGTCTCAGTCAGAGGATCCAGGTTGCATTTGGATAGTTTGTTGAGGTCATCGGGCCGGAATCTTCGAAAGTTGGCCATGGCTCATCCGCTCCAGCAGCCAGCTGGGGAATGCGGGACGTGAGAGGGAGGTTGAAAAGTGAGGGGCGGTAGTTGTGGAAATTGAGCTTGAGGTGAGTCTGTGGAACTCATGGACCATTGAAGATTCGATCAAAGCAGATTGGAGACTGGATGCTATCAGGTGAGCGATATTTTTGGGCGCGATCCTGTTAGTGTATGACAGTTCCCACAGGGGTGAATATGCTGTAACGGGGTTAGGGTTAAACATATTTTCATCATCGGGTCAGAATTTCAGCAACTATGAAACAATGGTCCAAGACAAGAAAGAAAAGTACCAAAATATTGCGTATATCTATTTTGAGGTATTCCAGTAGAAAAGACAAACAAACCTCGTGGTGAAAGCCACGATCATGTCCCCCGCGAGTGGGCTCGCGGGGTACCGTGGTTCACCTGTTTATTGGCCACACCGGGTCTCTGGCCACAGCAAAAAGACGGGGACGACAACAACACTATCTAATTCAACAATAGTCCAAAATCAACATAAGGCCTACCAATCGACTCGTATTATTGAGCTGAATCGATTGATACCAATTGTATACGATGCATCCCGAGGAAAAGGGCGATATGTATATATCGAATCCTGTTACCGTGGAAATTGTATCGGATATATGCATATGCGGTCGCGCGAGGGGGGAGTCGGGGGCAAAATGGTATCGTTCGATTCGTGACGTCGGTGCGAGTTCGTTGGCGTTGTTTTCGTAGAGATCGGGTTCGAATTGGGTGAGATGTTCGTTGTATGGTGTTTCGTTCGTTCGGTGGTGTTTTGGTGGAGGTTTGGGTTCCTCGGGGGGCTTCCAGGGCACTTGGTGCCTTCGCCAAGGCGCTATTCTGGTTGGCCAGGACGCGGCCAGGGACCCGGTGTGGCCAATAAACAGGTGAACCACGGTACCTACCTGACCGCCTGTGACCTCCCAAAGACGAAACATTCTGCCCCCCAGGCCTGAATCGGGCGCTGTGGTGTGTGGGTGTGCCCTGTGTGGCAGAGTGCCTGTGCCTGTGCCCGCCCCCGTGCCCGTGCCTGACGCACTGCAATCGAGGATCCCGCACACCCCGGGCAGTGCCGACGCTGCCGAGCCCAGTCGCCGGGAAGCGACCTGTTTGCACTCTCCAAAAAATCCCCGACCCTGCAGTCCAAAGGTGGCACAAGCAGAAAACAATCGACTTTGTCGACGAGAGGCGACCAAGAAAGACGACGCGACTCAGCACTTGACCGTCCGTTGACTAGGCCATCAACCCATAGGCGCCTTTGAACCCGGACCACGCGCACCGTCTCTCCCACGGCACCCTCCGGCCCAGTATTGACTCTTATAGCCTTCTCGATTCACATATATACCGAGCATCACACCCATTGCCTTGGGAAACCTGACAGTCCCGGATCCCGTCGCCTTTCCACTTCTTCGAGGGTATCCCTGCCTGACGGTAACCACACCAGCAACCGCATCGTCGAGCGAAAACAACCCCAGCGGAGACGTCCATTCCGAGCCACAGCCCAATAGCCGACCTCGAATCTCTGCGCGCGTCTGTCTCTCCACACCATTGACGCCATACAGTCAGTCGGAGCAGTCACGAACAACATTGCAAGAACTACCAGTCACGCTGCCACCCAGAGCGCCTGCGAGCGCGCCTTCCCAACATGTCCGCACTTCCACAAACTCCGCGGCACTCGCCGCACCCGTCAATCGACTTCCAGGCGGGCGCATCTCCCTACTCACCGCAAGAGCGACGGCAATCGAAATCCTCCCTCCAAGACCCAGCGACGCCCCTCCGAAGCAGCTTCACTGGCAATCTCGAGAGCATGGACATGAATATTTTCAGCAGTGGCGCCATGGTGGGCGGCGGCGGATTGGGGAACCTGGCGGACGAGCTCGCCGCCTTTTCCGACGGTGACGATGACGATTACTACGGAAACGAGGGCGGCCCGCCCGACATCAGCTTTGAGCTTCAAGAAGATGAGGAGGCCCAAGATGGAAAGGATATTGTGCGAGACAGCGGGGTAGATGTCGAGAGCCCACCTGCCCTCACCGCACGTCAAAATGGTCGCAACAGTCTCAGTCTACCCTCACCCGGCCACCGAGGCCACCGAAGAACGACGAGCGACTACGACGGGAGCGAATACGGGTCGGAGGGGGACTTGGAATCCCCGGGGATGCCGCCGAAGCTCGTGGAAAAGATCGCCGAGGTTGAATCCCTGGCGAGGAGGGGTACCGAGAACTCCCCATCAGACGGCGCATTAAAACGAGTCACCGACGGCCTCCGCGACCTGGGATCACAATCAGGCGTCGAAGGAGGCGCATCAAGGTACGCTTCCCCCTCACCCCTCTACCACCCAGCCGCTAACCCAGCACCAGACTAATAACAGCCCACTCCGCCCTCACCACCCACCTCAACCACCAAACCCGCCAGCTCCACAGCCTCAGCTACCCCATCTTCTCCCCCCTCGTCGCCCCGCCCGACGCCGAGACGGTCGACACGCTCCTCCCCATGCTCGTCACCCTCACCGAGCTGATGCCGCGCCCCTCAACGGGCGCCTACAACTCGCTCTCGTCCCTCCACACCATCACCTCGGACCTGGTCCAGACGCTCAACTACCTGTCGGACACGCTGCACATGTCGCGCCAGACGACCAACACGGCCACGCGCCGCCTCAAGAGCGCCAAGGACCTCGTCGCCGAGCTCCGCCGCGACGAGGAGCTGCGCGACGAGGGCGAGCGCTGGCTCGACCGCGGCAACTGGGGCGAGCGCCTGCGGAAGCGCGAGTGCGCCCACGTCTGCGGCGAGGTGGTGGGCGGGTTCGAGGAGGTGTGCAACACGTGGCGCGCGCGGCTGGTGGCGCAGGCCGAGTCTACACAGGCTTGAGGGCGCCGGGACGAGAAAGATGATACCATGATGTTTGGCACGACGGCGACGGGAAGGGAAGGGAAGGGAAGGGAAAGGAGTAGAGGCGCAGGATGGATGTATGGATGGATACCAGGATGGGCGGCGGGAAAGGGCTGGGGATGACGAGGGTGGGAAACGGCGGGGAATGCCAACACGTCTACAACTTGAGGGGAACACCTGGGGAAATACCGACATGGGAACCACCGTACCGCGTACCCGGGGATATTTCTTTCCCCCATCTGTCTTTGCTTTGGCTTTTGTATCTCCCGTTGCATAGACCGGATGGACCGGGGGGGCGGACATGGCTCGGCTCTTTGCTTGATAGCCAGCATATACATTACACTATACGATATTGCTCTTTATTGCACCGCTAGACAGCGAGCAACGGGAGCTCGAGGATGTAATTGTGTCACGCCGTTTGGGGGGTTGGCACCCGTCAACACACAAGTTTTTGAACTTGGGATATGGTCAGTCCACGATGCTACGAGCCAACACAGGGCTATAGTTATATTGCCAAGTACCTAAATAGTAGCTAATGGCGGCGCTTCGTCTTCCACACCTCATGTGCCTATCATACCCCATCATATGCGCTGCTCTCCGAGGGCCAAGAGCCTCCCATTGAGAAAAGTCCACCGCCGTCCCAAAATCAGGTATCACTACCGACCTATCCGTGTCCATGCCATTGACATGCCTCCCGCCTTCCCGTCCATTATGTACCCTCCCGCACCCCAATAATCAATACAGTCCCTCCTCTCCCCTTCCCTCCGGCCTCCTCCCACCCGGCAGCATCTTCCGCGGCCTGCCCGCATTGTTCAGCCGCTCCTGCTGGGCCTCTAGCACCATCCACCACCACTCCTTGACCGCCGGCGCCAGCCCCTCCATCTGCGGCTCGAGGCAGTCAAGCGCCGCGGCCCAGCCCAGGATCAGCTCCGCCTCAAAGAGCATGATGGTGGGCTTGAGCGTCTTGACGAGCTCGTCGGCGCGCATCGAGCCGCGCGACGCGAGCGTGAGCAGCACGGCGGCGAGGTAGCGCAGCCAGCGGCCGCCGTCGACCTTGCCAAAGACGTCGCACCACACGGGGATGGCGCCGCCGGGGCCCTCGGACGGCGGCTCGGCGGCGCGCAGGCGGTCGCGGAAGCCGGCGAGCTGCGGCTCGTCGTCAAACAAGTACGTGTCCGTGGGGACAACGTCGAGGCGGAAGTGCATGTACTTCTTCGTGTACTTGCGCGTCTCGTAGTTGCCGGGCTCGTGACCGAGGGGGACGTGGGGCTGGCCCGTGGTCTCGAGGCGCACGCGGCCGCAGGCCTGCATGTTGAGGAGGGCGAGCATCATGCCGTCGTTGGTGATGTATGTGACGCGCTTCTTGTCGTTAGAGCGGAAGGCGGCGTCGAGCTCTCGCTTGTAGGCGACGGCCTTGGTCAACTTGTCGACCTGCGCCACCTTCTCGAGCAGGTCGGGCACGCGGTTGTTGAAGCGCCAGCGGCGGCCGTTGGAGAACTTTGATGTCGACCGCGAGATGATACCTTCTTTCTGCAGCTGCTCGATCCCCTTCATGATGAGTTCCGTGACGTCCGCCCTACGGAGTCGCGGGTAGAGGCTCTCGCGCCGCTTGATCACCATGTCGGTGGGGTAGGTGTCGATCGGCGTCACGCACAGCGACCGTGTCCACGATAATGCCAACAGCATGTCTGTGTCGGGCGCTGGGGTTGGTGCAGACTCCGCTGGACAAGCGAGGGCATCCGATGAGGCGTCCTGGAAACGGTTGAAGACCGATCGTTGCGGGTGGTAGTACGACTCGCGCCACTCCCGGTTCGCATATTGGCAGTCATCAAGCGTGTACTTGGTCTGCACCTCCTCGCGGGAGGCGGGTATATCTGCCCGCTGTGTATTGTCAAGCTTGAGCGCCCACTTGATGAGGCTTTTCCAGTCGTAGGCTGCCGTGTTGTTGAAGTCAAGGGGCGGCAGCTCCTCGTTCTTGTACGCCCTGAGGAAAGCCTTCCGGAACTTCTCGGTCAGATTGACAATGGTCGATTGGCGGTCTTTCTTCAGGTCGCCCCAGAGATGGCGCAGCTGGCTGATTGTGAGGTCGGGGAACAGCCTCAGCATCAAGCCCCAGTCGACAATCCGATCCACACCGCCCAATAGAGTTGTTATCACCACAAACGCTGTCAGCTTGACGTTCTCGCTCGTCCAGTCAAGCTGGAGCGAGTCATCGCCGGGGACTCGCAAGAAGTCCTCCTCAGATCGAGGGAAGGCGGTTAGCTCGCGCCCGGTCTTGATGGCCGGCAACTTGAATTTGGATCCGCGAACCATGCCCATGGTCTTCTCCGTAACCTTGGCAATACGCTGTCTCTTCCTTTGCTTGGGCTCCACGACCTTTTTAGGCCTGCCAACCTTCCGATTGGGCATACGGGCGACGTACGAGATGTCGTCCATATCGTCGTCGTCGTCGAGATATTCGTACGGCAGGGTGTCGAGAGTGTACTGGGTACCTTCTGACCATTGTAGGTCCATCGGCTGCATGTTCGATCTCTCGATAGACGGAGAGACGTTGATGTAGATATGCTCAGGTGCGATGCTGCCGCCCAGAAGGAGCAAGTTCGAGCCATGCTGCGAGAGCTCCCAGGTCTTGATCCGCGAGACCGACAGCCAGAATCGCGCCCACTCTTGATCGAGCCACGAGTCGGTAATCTTCCACGGCTGACCTCGGTTTCTCTTGCCCATCTCTTCTGCACTCTTGGGTAGGTTCTCAAGAAGTAGCTTGACGCGGTCAGGCATCCAGCCTTTGAGAGCAAAGCTTGCCTCTTGGTTGAGTTCAAAGTAGCGCAGATCAAGTCCAGACCAAGTGCCGGGGGCCGAGTCGCCGAGTTCCGTCGGGTTGACAAAGACGCAGGCCTTCGTCTCCTGACCGTCGGCTTCACCGACATTGACGAGAGCAGGGTCAATGGGCAATACCTCAGCGGGCGGTTTGTTGTTTGTGGCAACGGGTGGCCGGTCCTCCTCACCACAGGCTCCTTCTCCGCCAATTTCGTCTCCCAGGTGAGTGTTCGGGGCAAGAAAGCGTACGCTGGCCCGGCTCTCTCGGGGACGACCGCCAAAGGGGTCCATATTGCCCCAGAACGACAGCGGTAAGCTGGAAAGCCCAGGGTTCTTGGCCCAGCCAAGTTCGCTTGGGATCTTGCCCATGTTTCCGGAACCCGCCATGCTGTCACGCCGCTTGCGCCTCCCCGTCCTTGAGGGCAGCAATCCATATGTCTTGATTGCATCGACCACTGATCGCGGTTCTGTGCTCATGATTCCTGTCCCAGGGAGGCTAGCCTGGGTTTTGAAGGCCCGCCGCGGTTCGGAGTTATCGTCCCGCCGCTTCGGCCTTGGATCAGTCGGGAAGCGAGCAAGAACCGGATCAATGTTCAGGTCTAGCGCTTTGTTGTAGTGTTGCCTCTGCTTCTTCGCAGTCGGGCTCTCGGCTGGTGGTTCTGCGGCCAGGGGTCGCTTCCGAGAAGTGCCGGGACTAGGGGTCAACTCGGAGTCCTTGGTCGGCAGAGGGTTGTGGTTCACAAAGTAGCTGTTGGTGTCCATTGGGGGCGGCGTTGGCTCGGCCTGCATAGTCCGGGTGTAGTAGGGAGCATTGAAAACCTCGACCTCGTCGATTTTACGCCTGGAGCGGAACTTGTTGCCGTTGCGGTTTTGTTTCACTTCCTTGTCACCAGCAGCCCCTTCCTTTTGCTTCCCCTTGTCAGATCTGTCACGCTCCTCCGGCTTTTTATCCAACTCCTCCAGGAGTGCCAATTCTTCCATGGTTGGCGAGAAGGCAGGAGGAATGTAGATGGACGGGTATACCTCCTTCATCTTCTGCCTCATGGCAGTCGGAATGGGGCCGTTGGGGTCCACACCCGTCCGGACGAACATGGTGCAGGCGTGACGCCTTCCATTCTCATGCAGCATGTGGGTGTGAACCATCGCCAGCTTCTGAGACTCCAATATTCTCATGGCGGCGTGAAAGTTCTTCCACGTCGGAGGAACCTCGCCCAAGAACTCCCGCAGGAAAACCTTTGTGAGGGCATAAAAGAGGGCCTTGTCTCCGGGGAACACGCCGTCATTGTTGTTCAGAAGGTACTGTATGATATCGGCGGCCTGAGCGGTTCTCTTCTTTGACTCGGACAGTATGCGGTCGTAACTATACGAGGGCTTGAACTCTGACAACTCGTGATGGCTGGTTGTAGAACCGACGGCAGGGTTTGCCGCGCTTGCATCGTTGTTCACATTGCCACTCTGTTCGTCGTCTTCTCCGTGCAGTGGAGGATAGTCGCTGTGTTTCTTCTCTAGCGAAGGCCCAGCTCCTCCATTCGTGGGCAAGTCCGGGTGGTCGGCATATGTGCGGTCGTCGTAGGACGAGACTTCGTTTTGGTCCAGGGAGGGTGTCGTCATGGGCACCATCGCCAATGAGGGGTGAGATGAAGGCTGAGCGTGAGGCTGGAGAATGGCCGGTTGTGATTTTATGAGTGTGTCAACAACCTTGGTCTTTCCTTTTTCCGTCGCTTTCGAAGAGGCCACAGGAGCCGCGGGAGTGTTCCTATCCCAAGTCGCCGGCTTTATAGCCGAAGAAAAATACAACCCAGAGAATTGGGTCGATGGCAGGAGCCGGGCCCCAAAGGCATTGGGGATGGCTTGCTGTAATCCTGTGTCCGAAGCATAGGTTTCTCCGGCAAGCTTAGCAGGAGCATTTGTTGAAGGAATTTCTCGAGAGGGGGTGATGGGTCGATCGCCGTCGCTTTCCGATTCTTCCTCCACAAATCCCCGGAATGCCTGCTCAATATCCGGTCGGCCTCTCATCGCGGAACGGATCATCGCATAGGCCTGCCCTCGTGCAATATGCTTCTGCTTTCTGCGCTTCGCCGCTCTCCCGGTTGATTCGTCTTCACCTGTAACAGAGGGGGGGCCAGAGGACAGAGGAGGCGCCAAAGTCGCCTGCCGTCGCTTTCTGGCCTTTTCCAACAAGGAAGCAGGGTCGAAGTCGGGGTTGCAGGGATTCTGGGCCTTCGTGAGGTGGTACTTAAGTCCAATGTCGTTCTTCCAAGTCCCCCCACACTTGTCGCATTTCCAGACAGCACCACCAGCCTGGCCTTTCTTGCCTCCCCGGCCTTTGGCGCCGCCGCGTCCAGCTCGTCCACCACGGCCGCCGCGTGCGCCGCCTCTTGCAGGAGACGCTGTTGTCGGCGTTGGTGGGGGGGCAATGGCGACAGGCTTCTTGTCTGAAATCCTTTGCTGGAAAGCGAGAACTTTGCCGAGAGTCTTCTCGTCATTGTCGAAATGAAAGGCGAGGGTCCGAGATAGGTCTTGTTCACTGGTGGTAGTTGTGACTAGAACCAGGCTCTTGTCGCTGCTTGTCGGGTCATCCTGAATGAAAGGATTGCCCATGAGGTTGTCAATGCGCACTATGAGAGGTGCGCCTTCAGATCCACCAATCCCGACGAATTTGACAGATTCCCCGGCAGGGTCAAGCTCGAGCTTTCCGGCGATGCCATCGAAGCGGACGTCCAGAGCCCCAACGTCGACAGGCTTTGGCTGTAGCGATTCCCAGAAAGAAGGGTCTTTCAGCTTTTGGAGCCTGATAACCACGACGATGGTGTGGGCAGGTCGGCGCCGACCCCTTCCCCTCGGATGTAAAGATCCAGGTTCTCCGATGAAAGCCCCGGGCGGCCCTGCGATTGGGATCTGTGCCAATCTTTCCCTCTCTGCGACGGCTCCCGCGGGCGTGAGAGCCGGGGGAGGCTCTATAGGCTGTTGAGGCAGGACTTCAGGAGCTGGAGTTGATTCGACTGTGCGCGATGCCGAGCTTCTCGAAGTGGCATCCTTTGGCATCCTTTTCGACTCAGATATCTTCCCGCCCCGGCGTCTCTGGTATGCGGCGGGCCTTTTGACGGGCTTGCAGAGTTCTGAGAGGGCCAGCTCCTGTCCGTTGGGAAATGCCTTCGCCCTGATAGTACCAAACCCATATCGGCTACCGAGGGGAGTGTTTGCAGAAGGTGGCTGTGCCTCTTCCGAGCCATCAGGAGGAGCGCTCTCGCCGTTTTCGATCAGGGGTTGGGGTTTGGACACCGAGAACATGTAGGCGGACGTCTTTCCAGACCGCACAAGCTTGCTCTCGACCTGGAATTTCTTGAGGTGCGGGGGCTGGTTGGCGTCGGCAAGCTTGGCCAACAGGCTGGCCATGTACCGTCGGAAGCTGTAGCCGATCGTCGCAATGCTGACCTGCGGGTTGGACGCACCTGTGGCCCCGGCGCTCCTCACAACCTCAAAAACGAACTGTGTGAGGGGGGCATCGGGCGACCACCCGGGAAACACTCGTATGGTGGTGACCGGGCCCTGGTTTTTGTTGGCGGTATTCTGCCCCGGCTTTCCGGTGAGCGCGAGTGCGTTGCTCTTGGGCTGACGATGCCGGCTTGCGTCCGAATAGACAGAAGTCTTTTTGCCCGTAGCCAAGAACTCCTGCCACTCGTCCATGGTGGGCTCGCGAATAAACTTGAGGCAGTCCTTGAAGATCTTGCGTGCTCCTGCAAAAGCGGCCGCCGTGTATTTGAGCACGCCCATGTCGACGAAGCGCTGGCAGGCTTTGGCGAGGGTCTTCATGCGAGCCGTCTGCCCCCCCACCCCCATCTTGGATCTCAAATCGCAGTAACGAAGGACGCCCCATGCCTTGACGATGGCAACAATGGTCCTTGCGTGTGCCTCGACATCGACGCCATCGCCTGTCCAGCGCACATGCCACGGGACCGGGTCTAGGCTCATGGTGAGCGTCTCGGGCGCCAGGTCCAGCCCGGTCTTGGTCTTGGTGTTCTCGGGCTCGACAGGGGCAAAACGCAGGAGCCACAGCTTGCTAGTCTTCATCTTGTTTGCGATGATGGTCCGTTTCGCAATGTAACCTTTTTTGGCGAGAGAGTCGGTCCTCTTGGGGAGAGAACGCTTGTCCTGGTCGACCAGCCGTCGCAAGTCGCTCTGAAGGATGCCTTCGTACCTTGAAGATGCGATTCCGACCAGGCACTTCCACTCGAGAACGGGGATTCGCTTGTAGTCGACGCCATGGTGGGCGATCGTCTGCCATAGGAGCTCTTCGGTGGGAAAGATGCGTGGGCGATGGGTGAGTGTCTTTTTCGACTCTTTCCCCTTTGCATTCTTCCGAGAAGCAGCGGTGGGTTTGGGGGGAGGTGCTTGCTGGGCGTCGTCTGCTTCGCCGACGGCCGCTTCGGCTGGTGTGTCGTCGGGTTCAGGCAGGGCAAGGACATCCTTGAGCTCGAGTGCCCTGTACCGTTTGTCTTTGTCCTGGCTGATGGTGATCTGTGCTTGCTTCCGCAGCCAGAACCAGGCCCAGTGAGCCGACTTCATCTCGGCCTCGGAGAACGATGCCTCAAGGGCGCCATCTTGGACCAGCGCCTGCGAAGATGCAGCAGCGCCATCGCATGGTTCTTCTTGCCCGTTGACGGAATTGTGGTATTGTCGTACAATCTTGAGCAGTGAGTTGAACGGCACTCCTACGGTCGAACCCCGTCAGCGTCATCGCCCGTCATTTCAAGGGGCCACGCCTGACGGCCAGTGGCGCATTTCAACCTGGGAAGGTGAAGGTGAAGGCAAAGGTGAAGGTCAAGGAAGAAGAAGGCCAAGGGGTGAGGGAAACAGCAGCGATTGGTGGTGGGAGAGGGCGGATGGAGCTTACCTTTATCGCCAGACAGCGCGATCTCTGGAATGAGATCCTCAAGGAGGACCTCGAGTCCAACGCCGGTCATAATGGCTCGTCTTCCCGGTGCATTCTGAGGCAGCCAAAATTCGATTGGCGATGGTCGACACTGGGGAATGAACTGGCGCGCTCGTGGAAGCGTAATTGAGGGAGGGTCGCGAGAGTGGGTTGGATTTTGGGAGGATGGTTTTTTTTGGAGGGGTCCCGGGCAGCTTTGGTTTGGTGGGGGGGGTGACGGCAGATGGTTGACCTTGTTGCTTTCTTGCGAGTTCGGTGACCTGGTCAGAAGGGAAACAAACGTGCTCAGAGTCAAAAGTTGCCCGACAAGACCAAAAGGAAGACTTTCTGTTTTGCCTTGGAGGCCAGCTTCGGTTCGGTTGGTTTGGGTTGGTTTGGTTTGCAGTGGGCGAGCAGCAGTCGCGTGCTGAGGGCAAGAAGTTTTTTGAGGCGCGTCGAATTGACGGAGTGCCGGAGACCTGGGTCCAGGTCTTGGGATGCAAATTTCAGTCCCACATGCCGCTTTCCATGCTTCCTCAGGTCCCTCACCCTCACCTCTTTCCACTTTGGCTTTCCACAGCATTCATTACATTCATCTGATGCTCCAGCACCGGCGCCAAGATCTAGACACGTCCCGCCGGGACGACATTTACGTCTTGACGATGACATCACAGGCTTCATTGCCAATCTAAAGGGTATCTAAGCTCCTATCCTAAGCATCAGGATTCAGCAGCCGCTGCCTCGGCCTGGGACCGCCTCTCGCCTATCATCTTGCGATAGTTCGCCACAACCTCGTCGCGGATGCCCTGCAGCTCCTCTCTCTGTCTGAGACTCCCGGCGGATTTGGGAATGTCGGATACCTCCACGGAAGCCCCCGCCACCAGCAACTTTTTCTTTTGCAGCTTGATGAGCTCAGGCGGCGCGTTCGCGACCTCGTGGAGGCCCACCTTGGCCTCCCCTCTCTTCTTGATAATCTCCTTCCATGGGTCGTCCTCCTTGCTGGCGTCCTCGCCCACCAGTCTGCTCCGCTTGCCCTTCTTCTTTTTCCCCTTCCCGCTCGGCTCGGCCGTGGCGAACTTGACGGCAGTACCGTTGATCTCCTCGTCCAGGGCCTTCTCCTCCTCCAGCTCGCGCTCCTCCTCGCGCTTCTCCTTGATCTTGCGGTCCTCCTCGCGCCACTCGTCGTACATCTTGTGCATCTTGCGCTCCTTCTTGGTTCGCTTCACCTTGAGGCCCAGCGGGTCCTTGCCGTCCTTGACCGTCTTGTTGACGAGGCCCGAGAGAGGGAGCGCGGCATCGACACGCTGCGAGAACTCCCACATTCGCTCGCCAGGGCGGATCTTGAGCTCGTCCGCCTTTGATTCGTCCTGTGCTGGAGCGGGAGCGGCGGCGGCAGCAGCAGCAGCAGCTGCTTGTTTTGCGGCCTTCTTCGCAGCCTTTATCCTCGCCTCCTTCGTCCTTGGGCCATCGCCGTTGTCAAGTCCATTTCTGGTGGGCTTTCCGCTATTGAATGCCATCAGGCGCTTGAAGGCGCGCGGGATTCCATCCCCGTCGTCCGGACCGGCCCGTTTCCTCTTTCCCCCACTCTTCTTCTGGTCATTTTGCTTCTTGGTGGGTGGCGGCGCCTTTTTCTTGGAGACGGTCGTCACTGGGAGCGACTTTGCGAGTTGGGTCGGGGGGAGGTCAAATCTGGGCCAGGGTTAGGATGCGGCACGGGTGTGCGACAATGGAAATATAGGTGTTCCCTACGTTGACAGGTCCTTGTCCCTTCGGGTATGTTTGTGAGGCATGATGGCGACTGTTGGCGACAGCGCGAGGGCAGGGCTGTGGATGGTGATGCTGCAGTGTTGAGCAGTTGACGGATTGATGTCGACGTGAAATTTCTCCCCACAATGGTGCTATCGATAAGAAGTGACCGGGGTGCAAGCAAACGCACAGCAGCAGGGATAAGCTCGTAACCTCTGAGCCTCCTCCCCCACCAACCAGTCGCTTGGCTAAAGTCACGGCGTCTGGACCCCCCCGGACCCCGTGTGCGTTTGCGGGTTGCCGTTCGTAGAAATGACACCAATTGCGGACCAGTCCAGACCATCGTGGGCATCAAAGTGGCTGAAAAGGTTGGCCGTGTCTCTGGGAGTTCGGGTGTGCAATGCCGTCTCGTCTGTCAGATTTGGCCTGGACTGGACCTGAACGGCTGACGGAGGAATGCATGGGTGCGACAGCCCCCTTCCTCAGTGATAGCTCCCCCTTTCCGATTCTCCCTTTAAAGATATGGCGCCCATATCTCGTCCGTCGTCGCCCTCTCCCGGAGCCTGGTTGTTTTCACCGTCTATTCTCTCGGCTCCCGTCACCGTCCCCGGCGTCGGCTTACACGACGAACTTGAGCGGGCGACCAACCAATGCCGACTGCGACGATAACTCCAGCATCATTATAGGCCCACAGAAATCATTATAGTGGGTCCCGAAGACCCCGTGGGCCTCTCAGGCCTTGGAAGATGCATCCCCTAGCGGATGCTGTGGGCCGACACCAATCAGCGGTGTCGCTCTCGGTCTCGGCGGGATCAACGCTGGGCGCGCCCAGTCCGCTGAGTCCAGACGACAGCGAGGGGCAACTCCAGTGGTCCTCGGCCGAGTCGGCGTCTCCAACTCTCTACCCTCCCCCCCATCACCATCCGCCGCATCATCTTCGCCGAGACCAACACCAACACCAGCCGAGGAATGGCCGCTTCTCTCGACTCCTGGCCGCCCTCCGATCCATCATGACTTCGTGGACCAGCGAAAAGTCGGCCGTAGGGACAGGGAACGGCTATCTACCGGTCCCGAACCGCGTCGACTCGGGCTCGCCACAGGCCATCGCATTGCCCCAGCTCCAGGAAAAACCACGGGCAGGACGATCGCGGTGTTCCTACGTGGCCATGTTCATATTGGGAGTCCTGTAAGTGCCCAATTGGGTTCCTTTTTTTCTCCCCCTCCAGACAAAGACAGTGCGCTGACCCGCGACAACAGCGCGCTCCTGTTTGCGGTTGGCGCAGGGCCGTACATTGAACGCCAGCTCTGGGGGGGGCGCAGAAACGCCCGAGGCTTGGACGACATATTCCAGAACTGGGGGAGAGCAGGGACGGGCACCGAGGGCCTGGCGTGGTATCCCACCGACTTTTTGCGAGACGTGGTGCCCATCAAGTGCCATTCGCACAACGACTACTGGCGCAAGGTGCCCTTCTTCTCGGCCGTCCATGCCGGATGCATCGGCGTGGAAGCCGATGTCTGGCTCCGGAGCGGCGACCTGCTCGTCGGCCACGACACGGCCGCCCTGCAGCCGAACCGCACATTCCAGAGTCTATACGTCAACCCCATAGTCGAGCTCCTGGAGCGCACCAACCCGACGACCGACTTCTACAGCGAAAACCGACGGGGCATCTTCGACGTGGACCCGGAGCAGTCGTTGATCCTCCTGATCGACCTCAAGACCGGCGGCGCTGAGACGTGGCCGTGGGTCATGAGGCAGCTCGAGCCATTGCGCGAAAAGGGATGGCTCACCTTCTTCCAGGACGGAAAGGTGCACAAACGCCCAGTCACGGTGGTAGGGACGGGCAACACGCCATTCAGCTTGATCGTTGCCAACTCGACCTACCGCGACGCCTTCTTTGATGCCCCGCTGGACCAGCTCGAGAATTCTGCTTACGACTCGACAAACTCGTACTATGCCAGCGTCTCGTTCTGGAGGTCGATCGGAAACGTCTGGCTGAGGGGCGAGCCAAACCAGGACCAACTGCTCATGATCCGGGCTCAGATCCGCGAGGCGCACAAGAGGGGCTTGAAGTCCCGGTATTGGGAGCTGCCGCCGTGGCCCATCCACACGCGGAACAGGATCTGGCAGATTCTTGTCGAGGAGGGCATGGATCTCCTGAATGTCGACGACTTGGAGGCCGCCGCAAGGGGGGACTGGACGAAGCCGGGCTTCTTCTTTCGTCGGTGACATGTGTCATGAGAATTAGTACAGGAAGCATCATCGGGGTATCACGGCGTCAGTTAGGTGGAATATGGGAGGACATGGCTTAGCAAGCATATTATACCACAATTCGATTATTTGAACAGTTCCCAGGTCTCTCGAGGAAGCGGATTTCCGGTCGGGACCCCATGTGGCGACACATTGAGGAGATGAATTCGTGACACAACAATACACCCTCACTGCGACCCGCCCGGCGGTCTTAGTAGGCCCAAGTGCCGTCCCCGCCTGCAGCTTCCCGAGTCTCCGGTTTTTCTCCATTTCCGCGCGGGGAAGCCAGTCCAATGCGCCGCGGGAGATGCCCCCTCCAACTCGGCCAAATGACGTCTCGGAGGGGGGATCTTGGGGTGCGTCGGTGAGAAGGGGGCTCGGCGGGGATATATAACATGTTGAAACATCCTCAACAATAAACAAATCCCATACGCAACCTCGATCCGCCTCCCCAATTCACAGCACAAGCAATACAACAGTCTATCCCCTGTACTATCACCACTCACAACACCCAACATGCCTCTCGCCACCCTGGACGTAAGAACCCCCCCCCTCTCCCTCAACTCAGACGGCACACCTAACCCCCCACCCCCACCCACCCAGTCCTCCATGGCCTCCCGGCTCCCCTCCTACTCCCAGTCCCTCTTCGACGTCAAGTCCCAAAAAGGCCTCACCTTTGAAGCCATCGCTCAGGCCCTCGGGCGCGAGGAAGTCGCCGTAGCAGCGCTCTTCTACGGACAGGCGCAGGCGTCGGAAGACGACGTCAACAAGCTCTCGGAGCTCCTCGGGGTGCCACGCGAGGCCATCGCCGCGCAGATGACGGCGTTCCCGGACCGCGGCCGCGCCGGGCCCATGCCGCCCGTCGAGCCACTCATCTACCGGCTGTACGAGATTGTGCAGAACTATGGGTACGCGTACAAGGCCGTGTTCAACGAGAAGTTTGGCGACGGCATCATGAGCGCGATTTGCTTCTCGACAAAGGTGGAGAAGGAGACGGCCGAGGATGGGAGTACCTGGGCGGTTATCACCCTCAGGGGGAAGTGGTATGTGCCTGTGTTCCTGTGTTCCTGGTTGTGTCTTTCTCTCCGATGGGTCATGTGTGGCCTGTGGGCGGGAGGGGGAAGGTCGGGTGATTCTCGCCCCTTCCTTTCGTCTCCTTCGCCGGTCATGTCTCTCCCTCCACGTCAACGTCTTGTCCGCCACTTGGCTTTGTTCTGTTTCGGGCAAGAGCTTCGGGTTGTTGATGATACGATTCTGGTCGGAATGAAGGTGGCTGACTGAGAGCTTACACAGGCTGCCCTTCTCTCGATTCTGAGAGGATGCCCCGACGGTTTCGGTGAAGGCCGAGCGAGCTAGCGGCGTCCGCGGTGCGTCTCTTTGCTTGCGGTGAGGGTCAGGCAAGCTAGTGGCGTCTCTGATGCGTCCATTCGTCTGCGATGGAGGGATGGCGGCTGGGAAGGAACGGGGACACCGAGGATCGGAGGCTGATCGGGACAAGGATCAAGGACCTGGCCCGTCTCGGGCTTGCTGTAAGATGCTTCGTGATGATTGACGGCTTCGCTTTGACGAAATGATATCTTTATTGCATTCCATGACATTGAAATGCTACTTTTGCCTTCGAGTCTTTCCTGCGGCTGTTCTTGTTGTTTGGTGGTTGGGCTGGCGGGACAGGGGACCAGGGGGACAATCAACATCAACAATACTAAGGGGGCGGAAAGGGGGAACAATACTAAGACCCACACCACCCAGACGCCACAACATGGCCTCGAGACAAATATGCATGCCCGCAAGTGGGCCGCATAGCCGTTTCGGAGGAATAGAATTCTTCTAGAAGATCGGGGTCCGGCCTGGGCACAAAGCAAGATCGGGTCTCATTGACGTCGAGCGAGGCAAGGTCGCCCCGAGGGCGTCGTAGTTCTTGTTGATGTCGATATATGTGGATACGGTGATAAAGAAGCGTCTCTTTACTCTCGAGGACAATATTAAGGGGTTACAATACTAGCAACCGTCCCGCATCCTAGGGATGATCGCTTTCCCTTGTTCTTGTGCTGCTCGTGTCAATGAACACCAGGGGGCGTCAGCTGGAACTCGGCGAGACCCCATTGCAGGCGGGCACCATTCCTCCTTGCTTCCAGGAACAGAAGGGCTTTCGGCTGAGCTTCGACGACGGTCAAGTCGAGCGAGATACTGGGCTGGAAAAGGTATAAGAAGGCCGTCCCCCTCGTCCCAAACTCAGACTTCCCTTCTCTCCTCACCCACACACACATCTTCTTCTTCACACAAAACAAAAACCCCCAACCATCAACATGCCTTCCATCGCTACCACCGTCAAGGTCCCCAAGGCCGAGGCCAAGAACTCCTACTGCGTTGTCATGTAAATGACCTCCAGCGGGCACCAGGCCGAGGGCGAGTCGACAAGCAAACCCCCCGAGAAGCCATCTAGACGACAACAACACCAAGCTCCTTTCTCACTTTCTCCCACCACCACCGGGATGTCACCACCGCTGGAGCTCAAGTCCAGCAGCGGCACCACCCCGCTCTCCACCTCCTCTTCGCGGAGCACCACGTCTCGACAGCTCTCTCGCCCAGCTCGTTCCCCAGCCGACCATCACGTCAACCTTACCCTTGGGCCTTCGCGCTACCTGCTCTCTCGGACCTCGCCGATGAGCGGGCACGCCCTCTGGTAACCCTGGACTTTTTTCACCCCCGTTGTCAACCGGCACATCGCTCGCTGTTTTCACACACGACATACCACCTACCCTTCTTTTTGCATGCACCTTCACACACCACCAAGTCTCGCTTTTTCCTCGACATTCTCGCCTCATCTTTCGGTTCGCTAGGGACTCCGCAGCACACCCTGGCGCGTTGGAGGGAGAGACGGATTTTAGGGGGTGATTTGGTTTCATATCTGTAGATATACAATAAAACAACCGGTTGACACACACTTTGGCTTCTCACGATGACTGTGACCTTGAACTTGCCGAGCCCTACTCTTGGAGCAATGATGAAAGTGACGGGATAAAGGAGACTGCTGAGCCTCCAACATCCTACGAGGAAGTCCGCTGGGGCAAGGGAAAGACGATGAGGTTGTGTCTGGAATCTGGTCCATGACAATGTTGATCTTACACTCATGTGACCTGTGAGGTTGAGCTGAAAGACATGGATTTGGCGCCTGTCCCAGTGCTTCCTCCCTCCAGGACGTTCTGAGAGTGTAAGTGTTTCGTCCGCCCTCCAAAGTTTCTTGACGATCCTCCAACTCCAACGGTACCTTGTAAGTTATGGGAATACTAGGATATTTGGGGTGATTGCTGTCAGGAAATGCCCCAACACAATGGTGTTTGTTTGTAGACGAGCGGTTTCACGGAGGACAGGCCTAATATTTCTGTTTGCCAGTCGAGGACCGAAATCTCGAAACCGAGGCCTGGGGTTGTCGAGAGCAGCCGTTCGTCAAGGGCGGATATTTATCTCTTGTTTGACAAGTTTTGTTCTTTTGTAATACTAGAGTAGGAGGGAGAGTTTTTTAGTCAGTTTTGAAGATCGGAGTTTGTCAGTGCATGTTGGAACTTGGAATCGTGAAGCTGGTTGGGAAATATCCGTTTGCTGCAATCGATCATGAGATTTTAGGGGTTGGGCTCGAAGTGCAAAGGCGGTCGAATGCTCTATTCTGCTGTCAGTGTACCTAGGTAGTCATTAAGCTGAATAGAAAACATAAAATATGAGCGTAGAATACAAACTGGATCAACCTGAGGTTGTCAATTGGAGTTGTTTGATGTCTTGATGTCTCGAGAAACCCCGAGCCGAAGCCACCCCCGGAAAGCGACGGCTCAGGCTCGGCAGAGCAAACTCGGCCCGTGCACGCTAAATTGAAAATCAGCGCGTGGATCGCGCGTCGCCACCACCCCTGCAGGCCCCAATCCGGCGCGTCTTTGCTTCTCCCCGCGTTGACCCTCACCCATCCGCAACAAAACCATGGAATAACCTTCCCACACCTTTCCTCTCGTCTCTTCCCGCCCTTTCGCTGTCGCCAACCCGAATCGCTGCCCCGTGCCAAAACCACACCATGCTCGCCGCCATGCCTGCACCGATCTTTTCTTTCAGCCTGGACGCGTCCTCGCCGCCAGCACCACAATACTACCACCGCCCATCCATGTCTTCGCCGCTCTCGTCGTCGCCCATCCGTGCCTCGTCTGTTTCGCCGCCACCACAGCCCCTCGCACGCCGCGACCCCAACTCCATGGGCTTCTTCCGCCAGTCACAGTCATCACCAATCAAGCCGCAGGCCTCCAAATTCAAGTATGCCAACCGCAGCGCGAGGCCGAACCCCGTCGTGAAGCGGCGCGAGGACGCCCAGGAAGGGAGAAGGCGGCTGTTTCTGCAAAATGTCCGTCAGCGGCAGGAGGACGAGAAGTGGGAGAAGCGAGGCGGCGAGAACGAGGTACGTGGCTCCTCGGCAGTTTTCGTTTGCCTGCTTGGACATGGACTGACCTCACGATTGTGCAGCTGCTCAAACTCGAATGGACACGCCTCAACCGCGAGCTTCGACAGGCCAAGGAGTCGGACATTGATGGTTTCATCCGCGAAGAGGATCTCGAAGACGAGCCCGAGATGGAGGATGTCGATTCCATGATGCTGGACGAGATCGAGCAGCAGGAGCAAGCGGAGATGGAGGCGCTGCTGGAGGCGTTGCCGACAGAGCCCGCCCCCGCACGGAGAGAGGACTACGACGACGACCAAGCACATTTCGCGCAGTTCTCGGATGACGACGACTACGACGCGCTGTTTATGGAACTCGCGTCATCGGGACACAATGGTCAACAAGCAGCTTTTGGCGAGGATATGGAAATGTCGTAGAGTCTCTTGCATCTCCATTTCATCTGCATATGGGCAAGGCGTAAATCGGGTTTGGCATGGGGGTTAACAGCACTGGTAGAGAGAACCTGCCAGGACATTGGAGTTTGGTTTCTGAACGGTGTTTTCACCACGGGGCGGCGTCACCACGGGGAAAGAACTTGGTTCGGTGTTGGGTTATATACCGCATACTGCTTTTTATTTCATCAAACAGCGCTCGGCTATTGAGGATTGCATGATTCATCTGGCATGTTCATAACGTCTTGGGTGGAGGGCATATCCCCAACCAAGTCAGGGGGTGGTGAGCCGGCAGCTTGCATCTGTTTGGGAAGTCAGCCACCGCTATACCAACAACAGAGAGCAGGGAACGGGTGATCAATAAACATACCTTTTGCATCCTCTCGACAATGTACTCGCGGTCCGTCTTGTTGGAGTCTGAGTATGTCTTCTCCTCAAACTTGGCCACAATCTCCCTGACCAGCCCCTGCTGCTCCTCGTACCGCTTGAGGTCCTCCTTGGTCGTAGAGGCCTTGTTCTTCACCAGCCAGTCGGGGAACTTCTCGTCGAGCTCCTTCATGGGCTCGTATAGGATCTCCTTGTTGGTCAGCTGCTCCATCATGCCCAGGAGCATCTTGGAAAACTCCTCCTCGTTTCCTTCGCCCCCGGCATCCAAGCCCCCGCTGCCGCCCATCTGCTTCAGCATCTCGGCGAGAAAGTCATCCGTCCCCTCAGCGGCCGCTGCTGCGGTGGCCTGCTCTCCCGACGCCTGCATGCGCTCCATGGTGCGCTTGATGGTCTCCTGGAACGAGGCCTCGGCTGCTGCTGCCGATGCCGACGTTTCGGGCGCGCCGGCGGCCGAGGAGGGACCACTGCGCGCGGTAGAATCGGCCGCAGGTGCTTCCCGCAGGGGGGAATCAGAAGTCTCGACCGCGGCAGCACCCAGCTCTTTGAAGATGTTCTCAAACTGCGCCTGGATCTCAGGCTGGAAGAGAGGGTTAGTACCCGGTGGTCCTCGACGGCTTGGGCACACTTACCGAGTTCTCCATGTCTCCTAGGAGCTCTGCCATGCCAGCCTGGAGCTGCTTGGCAAACTCATCATCGGAGAAGGCATCATCAAGTGCAGGCTCTGCGGGCGCAGCAGCCGCTGGCTGCCCCTGTGCTGGGGAGAGCGGTGGCTGCTTGGGCTCGATCTTTGCGGCCGAGAACTCATCGAGCAAGTCTGAATAGGATTTAGTTTAAGAAAATGATGTCGGTGGGTATCATGATGCATGCTTACCGTCGAGGTCGTCGAGGTCATCCTCATCTGGGTCTGGGACGTCGTCGAGGTCATCAGCCTCCTCGACTGTTGCCGTCTTCACCTCGGCTGGCTTTGGAGGGGCGGCAGCCTTGTCTTCTACCTTGTCGCTGGGAACGCCGATATCGCCGGCAGGAGATGCCATATTGAGCGGATTGAAGTATTATCCGCCGTCGGGGTGGTTTGGCCAAAAAAGGGGGGGTGAATGGAGTGCGAGCGTCGTCAGCGATTCACCCCACGCTGGGAATCGCGATACACCGAGGGGGAGTCTGGAGACAAAGAGGTGGGAGCTAATGCAGGCCAGGCCGGACTGGATGTCGCGTAGATGGGAAATCCGAAAAGTCTGGGGGTCGTGGGGTGAAAATGAGAATTAATAAGGCGCCTTAATCATGGGGGCCGGCTGACTTGACGATGCCACAAGTTGGGGTGAGGTCACACACTTGGAAGGTTGGGGGAGGATGGATGGATTAAGACGCATTTGCATGTGCAAGCCGACCAGGGTCACGGATGGAGGCGGAGGCGAGTCCCACACTTCTCGGCAGCCCGACCGGCACGAGACCGCCCCGCCGCCCGAGGTTCAGGGGGACGTTCCCGGACAAGAAGAGTTCCACACTCTGTAGATTTACTGAGGTGGCTTAGTGTTGGCCTACCCGAGTTCAGACATCGCTGGAAAAGGTGTACTTTAAAGTTGTTGAGGTTGATATCGCCGCCAGCCTCTGAGGGGTTGGTTTCTTTGTACACGTACACGTTGGATTGATTGCTGGGCCGAAAGGAAGTGCCTTTTCCAATGCTCTGAGTCAAATAGTAGGTATGCCAGTGGAAATCAATGTCGAATGGAAAGGATAATACCGGTACGGAAACCCAACCGGGAAGTAAACAGCATTTCTGGCCCACGAGGCCACGACAACCTCCAGAGAAGAAACCGCTGTGACTTTTCCCACCAAAATAATCCAACTGAAATAAAGCCCAGTTCTTTTGACCCTGCTTATCATCGCCGAGAAAGATGCCAGGGATGAAAAGCATCACCTCGTTCATCAGACAGCTTCCAGTTTGTTTCCGAAGTACCTCTCTTTCAACCCCGCACTGCTGCCGCGTGCTGCGGTTCTGCCCCAAGGCAGCCACCCTCTCCGCCTTCTCTTTTAGGCCACGCTGGCAGAATCTCCTTGGAGCAGAGTCACTTTAACTTTTTCTCACCCCGGCCCTACCTCCAACCGCTCCCACCCTCCCCACCTTCTACGCGTCTTCGACCCGCGCCCGCGATCGTCACCGGTAAGCCCCCATGTTTGGCTTGCCTGCGGGCCCTTCTGATCCTCCTCCATTGCACCATCGATTTCTGCCATCTGGTCTCAAATCCCCTTTTGTCCTGACCTGCATCGGCTCTTCCCATCCCCACCTCCTGCACCCCGGCACTCCCTCCCGTGACCAAGGCTACAGGCCCGCGTCCCCACGCTGCGCCGTTTCCCCGTCGGCTCGCATCCCCATGCTCACTCCTCCTACTCAGAAATCACTCAGCATCCCACGACTCGACTGCGGTCAACGCGAAAATGGCGCTGTGCCAGAACCGTCTCCAGGAGGAGCGGTAAGTCATGCTCGCTTCTTGGCTCCTCTCGGCGCAAACCTAACACACCAACCCTCAAACAGGAAGCAGTGGCGTAAGGACCACCCCTTCGGATTCTTCGCTCGGCCACAGAAGACGGCGGCTGGTGTCCTCGATCTTAAGATCTGGGAGTGCGGCATCCCGGGCAAGCAGGGCACAATCTGGGAGGGCGGCCTTTTCAAGCTCACCGTGACCTTCCCGGATGGTATGGAACTCTCTTATCTCACGACCCCTTATTGACATTTGCTAACCGGTTCTTCATGCAGAGTATCCCACAAAACCGCCCAAGTGCAAGTCCAGCCCCCGATCTCCCCCCAGCACCAGACGTCTGTCAATCTGGTCATGAGACTAACATACAGCTCACCTCGCAGGCAAATTCGTCCCCCCCCTGTTCCATCCAAATGTGTACCCCTCCGGCACCGTCTGTTTGTCGATTCTCAACGAGGAAGAGGCGTGGCGCCCTGCCATTACCATCAAGCAGATCCTCTTGGGTGTTCAGGACCTGTTGAACGACCCCAACCCCGAGTCTCCGGCCCAGGCAGAGGCATACAATCTGTTCAAGAAGGACAAGGTTGAATATGAGAGGAGGATCAAGAGGATCGTCAAGGAGAACGCTGCACCGTAAAAGACACGTCGACATGGCATATCGGTGGACGCTCGGCAGGGAAACGGAGTTTTACGGCACATACCATGAGAACTTTGCGACATATGGCGCGGGAGTTTGGTTGGATGGGTTGCGTGGTCTTGGGGGTTCGGGTTGGTTTTACGCGTGGGTCATCGTCTGCTTCTGGTTTGCGTTTCGAATTTTCGCCGTCTGGTACTTTCGGCTTTAGCTGGGACGTTCAGCGGTTCGAGGTGGGCTGTGTAAATCGGGGGATTTGCTCCTGAGGCCGAGTTTACCCCTTCGTCGTTGTCGATAAAGTCAGTGAAGATGGAGAGGGCCGTTACCGAAAAACTGCGTCTCAGCCACGTGAGACCCTGCATCTGTGGGAATATGCTTCCGAGGTGAATGTATCCCCCCGCCGTCGAGGATACTGAATTGGGGGTCGCTGCGGTTTGTCCACCAGGATGTCGACTCTGCGCTGCACCCCGCAGGTGAGACGGTCGCTTCTCTCCGCGTGGGGGGGCGGCAACCATCATGCCGCAGTCGAGACGTGGGTTGCCATGTCCAGGGCTAGAGGTGCATTTGGGACGACATGACCAATGTCGATGCAAAATGATTTTCTCTCGGTCTTTCCTGAGGCGCAGGTCACCAGAATCACGGAGCCTTTTGCCTCAGCCGGTGCTCGCCGCCCCACTTGTACGGCGACGTGCCCGGCTCCCGCTCTTATCAGCCCGTTTAGGTAATGGACGACCCCGGGAGGCCAATCAAGGGGGTTCCCGACATCGGCCTTGAACGACTCAAGGACAAGCACTTTTGCCGATTGTCCCCAGCTGGCCCAGATGCCTTCCTAGCATTGTGGCCCCTGGTGGCCAAAGAAGCATCCCCGTCCCCGTCATACCATTCAGGCCCGGACGGTGACTGGAGACTAGGCCGTAATGGATCCATGAATCGGGCCCCCTTCTGGAACCTCCGTCTCGAGAACGTCCCGTCGAGCCGAATTGGGACTCAACCACACACAAAACATTTTCGGGGGGCGTGTGACTCTTTCTCCTTCTTCCACCCTCCTCCTCATCTCTCTCCCTCGCCCATCCCATACCCCTCTGCTCCTGCTCATCCCACTCGGTCTGCAGCTCGACAAGTTGCGCGTGCCTCCCCCGTCGTTCACAGCTACACCACACAGCTGCTTTGCGCCGAAACGCACCCACGCGCGCGCGGTATTCGGGACTAGTCGTCGTCGGCCGTCGTAAGTATAAAACCGCCCATCTCGTTGCTGATCGTGGAACAGGCTCCGCTACTCAGCGCCGCGCAAACTTCTTCAGGTCTCCCATCGATACTGCCCCGAGAGGACGACAAGAGTCAAAATGTGCGGCATCTTCGCCTGTCACAGGTGAGTCACTTTTTGCCTTTGCGCATCTTTGGTGGTGTCGCTGTACTCTGTACTCTGGACCCCTTCCCAAGTTACCCCTCGAAGGGCCGAGCCGCCCATCGCGAAAAGTTGGAGGGGCAGCAAACAGCCCCACCGTCGCTGCGCTATCGCTCCCTTATCGTTGATGCGTCACCATTCGCTCCCCGCCACGGAAAAAAGAAGAGAGGCATCATGGAGTTGTCAGGTTCTAACACGGTCAAACAGTCACCCGGACGTCCAGAAGTTCAAGCCGACTGCTCTCAAGCTCTCGAAGGCGTACGTGTCACCCAATTGACCCTGTATCTACACGCGGGACCGCTCAATTGACTGTCTTATCTCTACAGAGTCCGGCATCGGGGACCTGATTGGAGTGAGTTTGGACCCTGATAACCCCTGACTGGCGATTATGCACGCCCGAATCAATTATGGTTGACTGACACCTTTTCTCGAACCGCAGGTGGCAGCGTCATTTCTAACAACACGAGTATGGACTGGAACCCCCGTTTGCCCGGGACTTGTCAACGTGGAAGAGTGAGCTAACACAACGTCACAGTACTGTGCCATGAGCGGCTCAGTATCGTCGGCGTTGGTGGGTCCAGATCCGTATATCTCTCCTCAAGGGCGACAACTCACCAGAAAGCAGAGAGCGGAGCTCAACCACTCACCAATGCCGATGAGAGCATTGTGCTGGCCGTCAACGGCGAGATCTACAACCATCGGTTGATCCGCAAGCACTTGAAGAACCCCTACCACTTCAAGACCACCTCGGACTGTGAGGTCATCATCCCTCTGGTGAGTCGACCCGCCGAGTTTGCACATGCAACATTCTTCTGGGTGGTCTCTGACCTCCCTACTCTAGTACCTCGAGTATGGCCTCGATGCCCCCAAGTACCTCGATGGCATGTTCTCTTTCGTCCTGTACGACAAGAAGCTGGATCGCACCATTGCCGCTCGCGACCCTATCGGCATCACAACCTTCTACAAGGGCACTTCGTCGTCGCAACCCGACGCTGTGTATTTCGCTTCCGAGCTCAAGTGCCTCCACCCCGTGTGCGACAACATCGAGTCCTTCCCCCCCGGACACATCTACGACAGCAAGACCAACGAGACGACGAGGTACTTCCAACCCAGCTGGTGGGATGAGAAGAAGACCCCTTCGACCCCCCTCGATCTTAAGGCGCTCCGGGAATCCCTCGAGAAGTCAGTCAGGAAGCGGTTGATGGCCGAGGTTCCCTACGGTGTTCTTCTCTCGGGTGGTCTCGACTCGAGCTTGGTTGCTTCGATTGCGCAGCGGGAAAGCCTCAGGCTGAAGAAGCTCCAGGATGACGCCATCGCCCAGGGCGAAGTCAAGGAGGAGGATCTCGACAAGGGCGAGGGTCTGGTCGGCATCGATGATGACAACAACATCTCGACCATGACCTTCCTCCCCCAGCTCAACTCGTTCTCCATTGGTCTGCCTGGAAGCCCCGACAACAAGGCTGCGCTTGAGGTCGCCAAGTTCCTCGGCACCAAGCATCACGTCATGACTTTCACCATCGAGGACGGCCTCAACGCCCTCTCGGATGTCATCTACCACCTCGAGACCTACGACGTGACAACCATCCGTGCTTCGACGCCCATGTACCTCCTGTCTCGCAAGATCAAGGCGATGGGCATCAAGATGGTGCTCAGCGGTGAGGGCAGTGACGAGATCTTCGGTGGTTACCTCTACTTCCACGGTGCCCCCAACAAGGAGGAGTTCCACGAGGAGTGCGTCCGCCGAGTCAAGAACCTGCACTTGGCCGACTGCCTGCGCGCCAACAAGTCGACATCGGCGTGGGGTCTGGAGGCCCGCGTGCCCTTCTTGGATAAGGAGGTGAGTCGAACGTACTAATTCTTGTAAAAAACAGGCAGCTAACTCGCCCACCAGTTCCTTGAGCTCTCCATGAACATCGATCCCCAGGAGAAGATGATCACCAAGGAGAAGCTGGAGAAGTACATTCTCCGCAAGGCCTTTGACACCTCGGACGACCCGTCTGCTCAGCCATATCTCCCCGACAACATCCTCTGGCGCCAGAAGGAGCAGTTCTCGGATGGTGTCGGATACGGGTGGATTGATTCCCTCAAGGACAACGCCGAGCTGCACGTCACCGACGAGATGATGAAGAACCCCAAGCCCGAGTGGGGCAACGATATTCCCGACACCAAGGAGGCGTAAGTCCAAGATGAATTCGACATTCAAGCCGCCGCTGACATGATTTCAGCTACTGGTACCGCACCATGTTCGACGAGCATTTCCCCCCGTCGTGCGCGTCGACGGTCATGCGGTGGACACCCAAGTGGGTCAAGCAGACTGACCCCAGTGGAAGGTATGTTGTGCCATTCTCTATGTCTGTTGAAATACAAAGCTGACAACGATTGACAGGGCAATCGCCATCCACAACGAGAAGTATGAGGATGCCTAGATGGCTGAATTGGTGGATTATGGGTTGCGTTTGGGGATGGGCATTTTTTTATCTTTCTAGCTCTTACAATTGCACATATTTCCAACGTACGCGCATCTGAAAACTGCATGCTTTGAACTACATGAACTTCCAACGAACCCAGTGATGAATCCCCACTTTCTGTGTTCTGGGGTGTGACATGGACTTTGGCCCGTAGCGCGGGCAACCGCCAGCAAGTAAACATTACCCCTGAAGAGTGTGGGGAATGGAGAGGGGTCGGGGGAACGGATGGACTGCCTGGCTGGGAGGGCCACCAAAGGCCAGCAGGGATACTATCACAAGAAACTGCACGCTGCAAAATTGAACCATAAACTTACTTTCAGGACATCCTTAAGCAGTGTGTGGTGAATACAGAGGAAATGCAAGTAAGACAGATATTGATTGATTGAGAACTGTTCGCCAGGGTTAGGGTAGCCCGGTGTTCCAATACTTGGCACCCTCGTTTCGTAGAGACAGGCAACGCCCTGGGCGTTGCAGTGTGGACAATTGAAGGTGCGACCAATCATCGTTGGCTGAGAAATTTCTAGTCACCCCTCGGGCCACTCCCGGTCCCCGGACCTCAACACTTCTCGCAGGGACAAAAAGATCAACATTCCGCCTCTGCATCCCACTTCGCATCCCATCCCATCTTCAGCTCCCACCACCTCCAGATCTCCAACTGTCACCATGTCTATCCCCGCTTTCTCGGACATCGCCAAGTCGGCCAGCGACGTAAGCGCCCCAAGAAGTGCCGAACACAACCTTCGTGGTTTGCGCGAGCGGCATTTCCAACCCCCCTCGACCCCCCACAAGCGCAGGTTGTCGCAGTGGCTAACCCACTGTCTAGTTGATCAACAAGGACTTCTACCACCTCTCGGCTGGTACCCTCGAGGTCAAGAGCAACACGCCCAACAATGTTGCCTTCAAGGTGACCGGCAAGAGCAGCCACGAGAAGGCCACGAGCGGCGCTGTATGTAATCTCTCTGTCCATGGAGCGCGCAACCCACCATTTGTCCAGCATGCTAATCCGACCTGTTCATTGTTGCAGATCGAGGCCAAGTACTCTGACAAGCCCAATGGTAAACAAAAACGCGTTCATTTTTGTCCACCCGCCAAAGTTAGGAAAAGGGCAATTCGGGCCCTCGCCGACCTCAAAAACACCCCCAAACCACGACGGGATCTGCGAGTGGTCATATCACCAATAAAACTGTGGCGCTCCAAAAGAGGCAGTGTCTAGGCGGCGGCGTTTCTGGCGCGTGAGCAGTCACAGCTGCTAATATCGGTGTATCGCGCAGGCTTGACCTTTACCCAGGCATGGAACACCAACAGCACCCTCGAGACCAAGATCGAGATGGCCGATAACCTCGCCAAGGGCCTCAAGGCTGAGGGTGTCTTCAACTTTGTCCCCGCGAGCCAGGCCCGTGGCGCCAAGTTCAACCTGCACTTCAAGCAGCCCAACTTCCACGGCCGCGCCTTCTTCGACCTCCTCAAGGGCCCCACCGCCAACATCGATGCCGTTGTTGGCCGTGACGGCTTCCTCGTCGGTGCCTCTGCCGGTTACGACGTTCAGAAGGCTGCCATCACTGGCTACAGCACCGCCATCGGCTTCACTGCCCCCACCTACAACGCGGCCGTCACCGCGACTGACAACTTGAGCATCTTCTCTGCCAGCTACTACCACAAGGTCAACAGCCAGGTCGAGGCCGGCTCCAAGGCCACCTGGAACTCCAAGACCTCCAACACCGTCGGCCTCGAGGTTGCCGTCAAGTACCGTCTTGACCCCGTCTCGTTCGTCAAGGTACGAGAGTCTGCATGCGGTATTGGTGATTGAGTTTACTGACAACCGAACAGGGCAAGATCAACGACCGTGGTGTTGCCGCCGTTGCCTACAACGTCCTCCTCCGCGAGGGCGTCAACTTTGGCGTTGGTGCTTCGTTCGACACCCAGAAGTTCGACCAGGCCACCCACAAGGTCGGCACCTCGTTCACTTTTGAGTCGTAAAAATGGTGCCGGGATGCCGGGATGCCGTGGTGCGTTGGTAGTTTGCTAGCGCTCGCAATGGAAGCTTGGGTCTGGACTTGGTGGCTTTTGTGATGGGATGGGTCACGGATTATTGAAGTAGTCTAGAGCCCCCGTTTCGGGCTCCACGGAGCTGTAGATACACCAGCGACTTCGTTCCTCCAAGACAACTTGCACGCACGACCAAGTAATGATGCACTTGCCGCTGCTGCGAACACTCAAATAACAACCGGACGCCTCTCGAGCCTGTGGTGAATCTACTCCAGTGCACATCATTCATACCCTACCCGTCGGCTCGTGCTCGGCCTAGTTATCAGCAATCCACATCCCAATCAATATATACGGCCCCAATACGCCAGCCGCCAAGACTCCGCTGACGATGAAGAAGCTAACAAAGGGGTTCTCCTCGGCCTGAGACCGCACCCGCGACGCCATGCGCCTGGCCCGTCTCTCGTCGTGCCGTCGCTGCGTCCTCTCATGCGCTTCGCGGTCCCAATGCGGCACGTCCCGGTCGTGATCATTCCTCGCGCGCCACGGGTTCTGCCCGGGCCCCATCCCGCCCTCGGCCGCCTCCCCGGCCCGCGCCTCGGCGCCCCCGGTGCTCTCGTCGTGCGCCGCCTTGCGCTTCGCCCCGTGCGCGCCCCACCCACCCGAGCGATAGAATGACGGCGGCGGGCCGTGGAACGTCGCGCGCCTCCGCGACAGGCCCGAGGGGGCGCGGCCGCCGGCCGGGTTCGAGGAGTGGTAGGACCCGTGGCCGTGCCGGTGCGGGACGGGCGTGGGGTGCAGGTGGCGCATGACGTCGCGGTCGTAGCGGGCGCGCTTGTCGGCGTGGCCGAGGACGGCGTAGGCTTCCGAGAGGCGCATGAAGCGGCGGGGGGCGTGCGGGTCCGAGGGGTTGTGGTCCGGGTGGTGGCGTTTGGAGAGTGCGAAGAAGGACTTCTTGACGTCAGACAGGGGGGCGTCGGGGGGGATTTGGAGGGTTTCGTAGTGTGTTTGGTTTTCGGAGGAGGAGGGGGGGTCATCGTGGAGGAGGCCGGGGGTGGTGTGGAAGGGTCGGTGGTGGGTGACGGGAGATGTTCGGCGGAGGAGGGCGCCGAGCGCGCGGGTGGGAGGGTAGCGGGGCGGCATGCCTCATTGTAGGGAGAGAAGCATTTAGCTGGTCTGGTGTTGGGCGAGAGAATCGAGGATGGCGCTACGAGCTTTCGAGGTGATGGATGGGTGTTGAGCAGCCGTCAGTGGTGAGTTTGTGCCAGTGGTGTTGAACCGGAACTAGGCCGGTGGACCCACATAACCGTCGTCACTTCAAGCTCGGGTGCCAGTGACGAAATGCATGCTTGGTGGAGCCGATAAGAGAGGTGGCGGTGGCCCGCCACCGCGTCAAGCCCTGTGCCACAGCTGCCCCGCGGTGCGCCCACTGAGCTTGGCGCGCCCTAAAATCCGCATTTGCCGTGGTGGGGGGCAGTCGACTTTCAGTGACGCCCCATCGGCCCCATCTTGAAAGCTTTATCGCATTCTCTCCGTGGACAGTTGTCGACGATTTTGAGAAATCTTTTCTTCATTTTCGCCCATCATGGCAGCACAAGTTCCCGCCGAGGAGCTCAAAAAGCTCAGCGGTATGTTCCCCCAGCCTAGCAGTGCCTCTTTTAGCGGCCGACTTACACGATACAGTGGGTGAGGCAGGCGCCGCAAAGCCCAAGCCTAGCACAGCGACAGCGACAAACGGCAACCTGAACCACGACAGCGACGACGACGACGAGGCAGATGACGCAGCGGATGCCCCCGACGCTACCGGAGCCGCCAAGAAGAAGAAGAAGAGAAAGCCCAAGAAGAAGAAGAAGAACCCCACGGCCCAGACGGATCCCCCGCGGGTTCTGATCTCTCAGCTGTTCCCCAATAACTCCTACCCCAAGGGCGAGGAGGTCGAATACGTCGGCGACAATGCCTACCGTACTACGAACGAAGAGAAGCGCCACCTGGACAATATTCAGAGCGAGTTCCTGACGGACTACCGCCACGCCGCCGAGGCCCATCGACAGGCCCGTGGCTGGGCGAAGAAGAACGTCAAGCCTGGAATGTCGCTGACGGACATTGCCAATGGCATTGAGGACAGCGCTCGCGCTCTTGTCGGTCACTCGGGCCTCGAGGAAGGTGATGCCCTCCGTGCCGGCATGGGCTTCCCGACAGGGCTGAGCATCAACCACTGCGCGGCCCATTACTCACCCAACGCTGGCTGCAAGATTGTCCTGCAGGAAGACGATGTGATGAAGATCGATATCGGTGTCCATGTCAACGGGCGCATTGTGGACAGTGCCTTTACCGTGGCATTCAACCCTCGGTATGACCCGTTGCTGGAGGCCGTCAAGGCCGCCACCAATGCCGGCATCAAGGAGGCCGGCATCGACGCCAGACTTGGCGAGATTGGTGGTGTCATCCAGGAAGTTATGGAGAGCTACGAGGTCGAGATCAACGGGACCACTCACCCCGTGAAGTCGATCCGCAACCTCAACGGCCACACCATTTTGCCGTACAGCATCCATGGAACCAAGAGCGTTCCTATCGTGAAGACGAACGACCAAACCAAGATGGAGGAAGGTGATGTCTTTGCCATCGAGACGTTTGGCAGCACGGGTAATGGATACGTCCATGAGGATGGTGAGGTTTCGCACTATGCGAAGCGTGGCGACGCTGGAAAGGTCGACCTTCGCATTTCGTCGGCCAAGTCGCTGCTGAATGTCATCAACAAGAACTTTGGCACCCTGCCATTCTGCAGACGATACCTGGACCGCCTGGGTCAGGAAAAGTACCTGCTGGGGGTTAGTTGTTCCCCTGCGGAATGCCCTCCCTCAACTGTCGCTGACGTGGATGCAGTTGAACAACCTCGTCTCCAACGGCATTGTTGAGTCCTACCCTCCGTTGGTGGACAAGAAGGGCTCATATACTGCCCAGTTCGAGCATGTAAGTTTTCGAGGTGTTGGTGTACTTGCACCTGTCCCTAACCATGCTACAGACAATCCTCATCCGCCCGACGGTCAAGGAGGTCATCAGCCGCGGGGAGGACTATTAGACAACGCATGCGAATCTCATGGAGACGAATTAGTACCAGCTGGGACCCTGCTGAGATGAAACGGCTGGATGTGAGTTGGCAAGTATCGTGAATCCAAGAAATGAGTCGTTTGGCTCCATATAGGTCGATATGTCCCGACTCTCTGGCGGGCTTGAAACAACTCCGAATGCGTGAAGGTGCGGCCCTATGACGATGTGCGCGTGGGGGGGGGGGGGGGGGGCAACACATGACGCAGTGTTGCTCCGGGCCGGCTTGATGGGGTCGTACATACACTCCAGCCCTGGTTTGTTTGTTAGCGCGAGACCTCTTGCCAAGGAAGCGATCCCTGAACGATAAAACCAGACGCCTCCAGTTTTGACTTTGGGGCCTGATTGGTAGAGAAAGAGGTATCCGGCTCTGAATTCGAGACCTGGTTAGCAGAAATATAGGTATCCGGCTCTGACCTTGGGTTCTATTTGGGCAAGGGAAAGGTATCTGGCTTCTTATTCAGGGCCTTGGCCGTAGCGTCGAATGTCTCGCGCTAACAAACAAACCAGAGCTGGAGTGCAGTAAACTCAGCCTCTCAGGGACGTGCCCCTTGGTTGTCGGGACAAGACCGATAGGCTCAGGCAAGAGGGAACGGTCGAGATGGTTCCAAGGCCGTAGGGATTTGCATTCCCCGGACCCCTAAATCCACCATGACGAGCTGGGTGAACCGAGGCGGGAAGATTGGCGGTGCGATGGTGGACAGTGATGCTTGTCTGCGGCGAACATGTGGAGGATGACATCTTCAGCACCGATTGCGGAAGATCTCGCTTTGTGGATTGGCCAAGCCGAGAAGACCCGCTGCAAATCCCTTGCAAGGAGGCTGGAGTTCGCCACTTTTTTTTGTGTGCCTGAGTGGCTCCTCCGATAAGATTTCGTCGTCTGCGGGTCAATCGGGCGCAATTGATTGGCTTGGAAATCTTTTTTTCACGCAGTGAGGGGAGCCAGCGTGCCTCCTTCCTGATCTCCCGCTTCAAGGTTGGAATCCGTCCACTAAGTGAATCCGTCACCGCAGAATTCCCGAGGAGGATAACTATAACCTAACATCACCACGCTCGCTCGATCTTTATCGCGAACCCGCCCCGACACCATCTTCATTTTACCTTCCAACACACAACCACCACATTCTGGATTGATCCGACACCTCTTGCACATTCCGCCCCCCACGCGTCACAAGCCAAAACCCAACCTACCCGACTCCCGAAACAGTCAGCCATCCATCCATCCCTTGTGCCGAGAGGCGTAATCGGAGACCCGACAACTCCGACAACCAAGTCCACGACAACAAAATCCCTCTCGAGACCAACGCGGTCCATCGGCCAGTCCCCCCGTCGCGGAGACGTATATTTCAAGATGAAGGTGTTTTCCAACTCGGAGACGTTCGACTACTCGTGGGAGGAGGTCTCGACGGCCAACTGGCGAAAGTACTGCCCTTGGAACGACAAATCCACGCATGTCATCGCCGTCGATACGCTCAGCCGGGAGATTGACACTGTCACCGGCATCCTCCGCACCGAGCGGTTGATCACATGCCAACAAAGCGCGCCCGAATGGGTCAAGAAGATCATGGGCGTCTCCATGGAGGAGTCCCAGGTGCTTGAAACCTCCTACGTCGACCCCGCCCACAAGACTGTCACCATGGTCTCGGCCAACCTCACATGGAACAACCTCATCAGCGTCCAAGAAACTGTCGTCTACAAGCCCCTCAACGAACACCAGACGCAGTTCACCCAAGACGCCAAGATCACGGCCCTCTGCGGCGGCTGGCAGCGAATCAAGAACAGCATTGAGGACACGCTCGTCAAGCGCTTCCGTGAGAACGCCGCCAAGGGCAAGGAGGGCTTCGAGGCCGTGCTGGAGATGAGCCGACGCGTGTTTGCCGAGGAGCGGGAGCGGGAGAAGATGATGATGATCATGGAGCAAGCCCCCAACATCCGCCGTGCCGAGTTCACCGAACGCCTGAGCTCATAAGCCTGCGACGGTCCTGGGTCTGGATCGTGCTGGGTACACATCGCCGGCGCTGGTTCTGCCCCCGACACCCAACAAACTGGTGCATCGAGGCAACCAACAAAGTCCCTAGACTTCGCAAACCACGATCATCGGAGAACACCTAAAAGGACAAGACCGCACCTACATCTCCTCCCACAACTCTCACAACCTGCATTGCCCCTCCGCGGGCCGGTTACGGAAAAAAAGTTTGTCATTAAGCATAGAAAGGGAACATCGGACGGCGCTAGATGGATTTACGGCGTTGCAGCGGGTTGCATTCATGTATTTTCAGACCCGTGGTGCATTTTATTTTGGCTTCCTTCCATTTTGGAGTTACAGGAATACCCTTCCTCTTGTAACTTCGCTCTTCAGGGGTTGACGTGTCGCCATCTTGTCAACAAGGCACCATCGGCTTGACCTCCTCCTTTCTTCGGCGCGCACGGCTTGGAGATAGACAGATTCCCGACAGAGGACGACAGACAGCAGCAGCAGCTGAGAGGCTGAGCGTAAATAGACGTGGAGGAGAAGGATGTGTGTCAGTAGAGAAGATGTTTTGTGGAAATAAACCATCTCTGCTCTCATCTCCCCAGGCTCTTGGATTGTGAAAAATGAATGCTGACGTTGAATCATTTTGTTCCTGACCCTGCAGCAAGACCTTGCGTAATGTTCTTCCCAGCCAACCTCTCCTTGCACCGACTCTCATAGTGCCGCAGCAACCGCTTGGTCCCCTCGTCCAGTCTCGCCTCGCCCTCACCCGTCCCGGGCGCCATGACCCGCTGGATGAAGTCCACGGCCTCGTCCCAGCGCCGCAGGAAATACAGCTCCTCCACAGCGTGGGCCAGTTCTTGCGCCTCTGGTTTGTTCACCGAGACACTGACGGGGAGGGAGATGGTGGTCCAGATCTTGAGAGGGTTGGTGAGAATCACACAGGTGCAGGGGAGAAGTGTAACATACCTCGCCGTTTTCTAGTTTTGGGATATATGTTGATTTCAAAGTCTGGAAGGCCTCTTCTGACAGGGCTGTGCGATCCGCGCGGGTTGTGGTGTGGGGTGTGTCTTTGCAGATATCTGCGTCTGATGACTCGGAGTCGGAGAGGGCCATTCCAAATAGGCCTGCTTCGAGGGGGTCGTCTGCCATGGTGATTGTTGATCTTTCGTGTGTGTGGTCAAGTGTATTGGGGGACACGAGAAGTGCTTGTTCTTTGTAGCGGTTTGGGGCTGGAGGTGGAAGGGGTGTTGTAACTTTGCGGGAACCCCCCCATTGGGCCCATCTGAGATGCCCCCTCCCCCATCAGGGGAGGCAGGCACAACATCTTGACAATCCCAACTTGCAAATTACTTCGGAATTTGATCTTGCATCCGAATATATCATCTCTTCTGTGTGTTATCTTTTGATTCAAATTTTCCTTCGCCCATAAAGCTCAGCTTTGCCGCTTCCACCGCCCACGAAAGACGACACGACCGAGACATAGTTGCATGTGTTGCTCGAGATGGAGTTGAACATGGAAGACCAGGTTTCAAAACTGGTCGAAAAGGCCTGGAACCGATTCCAGGAGATCCCTTCTGACAGGCGGCTGTGTAGGTGGCCTTCCTCGCTCTTTTCTTCAGGGCGATTATCACGCCCAACATGCGTCGGTTCGACGGTCAACCTTCCGTGCCCCCAATGATCACCCCCCTGGACGTCAACATTCACTTACATCCATATTTCAGTGATTGCGATCGGTGGTATACCAGGATCAGGTAGGTCTTCATCCCCCTATATCGCCCCTGTCGTATCTCACTCTCCTCTCCACAGGGAAAACAACCCTCTCAGTAACCGTCACCGCCGCCCTCAATGCTCGCCATGTGGCTTCCACCGGGAGTTCCACCGGCACCCCCCTCGCAGCTTTCGTGCCCATGGATGGCTACCACCTTACCCGTGCCCAGCTCGACGCCATGTCCGACCCCGTAACAGCACACGCCCGTCGGGGCGCCGAGTTCACCTTTGACGGCCAGGGCTTCCTCAAGCTGGTCCAGGCCCTGCGAGAGCCCATCACAGAAGAGACCGGCACCATCCTGGCCCCGTCCTTTGACCATGCCATCAAGGACCCTAAAGAAAACGACATCCCCGTCGCCCCGACGCAGCGGATAGTTGTGTTTGAGGGCAACTGTAAGACCCCCACCCACCTGAATAGACCAAAGACATGGACTTATCACCCGCAGACGTCCTTCTCGACAAGACCCCCTGGAACATTGCTGCCGCACTGATGGACCTCCGCTGGTTCGTGTCCGTGGACCGCGCGGTTGCGCGGGTCCGCCTCGCCAGGCGTCATGTCGCTGCTGGTCTCACGGCCACGTTGGAGGATGGGGACAGGCGGGCAGTGGAGAATGACCTTCCGAATGGGGAGGAGGTGATTCGCTTGCAGGTGCCTGGGGTCGATGAGGTGGTGACGAGTGTCGAGGATGGGGGGTGGGCGGTTTCCTGTTGAGGGGGGCGGGGTTGAGGAAACTATTTCTATATCAAAGCCTATGTCGTACTCGGCCAGCAGTCTACATTGATTTTCCTTTTCCTTTTGTGAGAATATCTCTCTGTTCAGGGCAGGGTCGGAGTACGACCTGGGTGAGGGCTTCTTCAAGCTGTTGACAGAAGAGGGGGGGAAATTGGGAAACGAGGGGCAATAGTAGGGACACCGAGAATTCAAAGAGAAGAAGAACCAGCAGCAAGTTTTAGCATGTGGAAGGGATTGGGGCCAAGGAGCAAGAAAACCATGAAGCAATGCGAAAATGTGGATGCTGGATGTGAGTGGGTGTTGTAAGGCTTTTTCGACCAGGACACTCATCAATTAGTTGATCCCCGGTGGCGCAATTGGCTAGCGCGTCAGACTGTTATGTTACAACATGCCATCTGGAGGCTGAAAGTTCGACCCTTTCCCGGGGAGTTTCCAATCTTTTTTTGCTCCTCACAGCTTCACTTTTGCCGGTCAAGTGGAGAGGGGAAGGCCGGGACGGGATGAGAGGGGCGCTGTCTGTTTAGTGGATGGACGGGGATGCCAATCTTTACCATCGATGACAGTCATCTTTTCATTGCCGCAAGCGCTGCTTAAGACGATAGGTGTAACTAAATCACTGGAGGACTAGCCGGACGCATATAGTATTGAATTGTCAACATATTGCAGATGTCGTCGGCAGATGTGGTCATCACTCACACTTGTCCTAAAGCAATTCAAGATTCAGGGTTAACAGTGGGTGAAATTCCCATAGCTAACCCTGAACTTGAACCCCCCGGGTCCATGCACACGCCACTTCAGCCGCCCATTTGGCAGGGGTGCATTGCGCTAAGGTGCTGCTAAGCTAAGCCCGATTGGAATTTTGGTCAAGCTGTCCTCTCGATTTCGTTTCGCGATGTCCATTCCGACGGGCTGACGACGTGGTTTCTGGTGTTGAGTTCTGGAATCATTGCAACTGGGGAAGACATCTTTTTTCTACCATTCATTCGTCTCGAGAATTTCCATTGCCCACCTCTTCCAACCCAAGGGTGACCTGCAGTGTCGCCAATGCGGCCGGCAGTGAATCCGACAAGTAACTGATTGCCCCTGTTGCTTGCGCCCGCCTACTGCGACGACCAAACACGAGGTTCTGCGAACACCAGACGACAGACAGCTTGACTGGCGACAACCCACGATTTAAATAGCCAGGGTCTCTTGTCGATTCAGCACGACAAGCGGAGGAGCCACCAATCTCGCCCTGGGAGACCTCACCTAGTGAGGACACCCACCAACCGCGACCATGATGAACGGCTACGAGAAGCACGACCTCGACGACGACTCTTTCGGCGCAAAGGGCGGGATAGTGCAGGCATTCGATGCATTCCGTACGTACCGAGCGGCATACCTCCCCACCCCACCTACCGTTCTGGCGCCCACTGACAGCCATGATGCTCTCTAGCCAAGGCGAAACCACAATATGTCGAAAGGACGGCGGGGGGCGGCAAGTGGACAGTCGCCATGATCATCGTATCGGCGCTACTGTGCTGGTCGGAGCTGGGGCGGTGGTGGCGCGGCACCGAGGAGCACACGTTTGCCGTCGAGAAGGGCATCTCGCACGTCCTCGACATCAACCTTGACATCGTCGTCAAGATGCAGTGCGATGACCTGCACATCAACGTCCAAGACGCCGCCGGCGACCGAATCCTCGCCGCCTCGCGGCTCAAGAAGGAGCCGACGAACTGGTCGCAGTGGGCGGACAACCGGGGCATTCACAAGCTGGGCAAAGACGCCCACGGCAAGACCATCACGGGTGAGGGGTATGAGGAGGCGCATGACGAGGGTTTCGGCGAGGAGCACGTCCACGATATTGTCGCCCTCGGACGTAAGCGCGCCCGCTGGGGCAAGACGCCGCGGCTGTGGGGCAACACGGCCGACAGCTGCCGCATTTACGGGAGCCTGGAGCTCAACAAGGTCCAGGGCGACTTCCACATCACCGCCCGCGGCCACGGATACATGGAGATGGGCGACCACCTCGACCACAACGGTACACTCCCTCTCCCCTCCACTCCTTCGAACCAGACTAATCCCTCCTAGCCTTCAACTTCTCGCACATCATCTCCGAGCTCTCCTTCGGCACCTACCTCCCCTCGCTCGAGAACCCCCTCGACGGCACCGTCGACACGGCCGCCGTCCCCTTCCACAAGTTCCAGTACTTCATGTCCATCGTCCCGACCATCTACAGCGTCGGCGACCCGCACAGCCGCAGCAGCCGCTCCATCGCCACCAACCAGTACGCCGTCACGCAGCAGAGCCGCGAGGTCAACGAGCGCACCATCCCCGGCATCTTCTTCAAGTACGACATTGAGCCCATCCTGCTCAACATTGTCGAGACGCGCGACAGCTTCTTTGTCTTTATCATCAAGCTCGTCAACATCCTCAGCGGCGCGCTCGTGGCCGGCCACTGGGGCTTCCGTCTGTCGGACTGGGTCGGCGAGGTGCTCGGCAGGAGGCGGCGGAGCGGCCACAGCGAGGGCATGCTGGGGTCCAAGAAGGTGTATCATGACTGAAGAGAGAGCGAAGTGTGCCGGTGAGCGAAGAGGTAGCGCAAAAAGGAATGATTTGATTTTTCTACTTTTGGGTCCAAAATGGATTTATATACCATTGTGTTTCTACTAGAGAGTACGGCGAAATGAGGTACTGCTTTCTGAAAATACGGCCTGCATATCTTGAGCGGTGGCTATTTCATGTCCCTTTAGGGGGTTGGAGAGTACAATCCAGTACTGGTTTGTTTGTGAGCGCGAGACTTCTCCCGAAGGATGCTACGCCTCCTGTTCTGACCTCAAGACCCCCAATTCTAACCCCAGGGCCTCCAGCTCTACCTTCGAAGCTTGGTTACACAAATACAAGGTATCCAGTTCCGACCCCAGGACCTGATCGGCAGGAGCATAAGTGTCCGGCTACGAGAAAAGGGTATCTGGCTCTGAGGAAAAAGTATCCGGTTCCAACTTCAGGGCCTTTATCAAACAGTATGTGGCCTGTGTCTACCCGCAGAATGTCTCGCGCTAGCAGACAAACCAGGGCGGGAGTGTAAGACGATGCTCCTTGAGATTAACGAAGCCACGAGCAGATCATTGCCGAGGGCAAGAAGGGAATGAGCTGGGACCTGAACTAACTAAACTATACGGAACAAAATCCAGGCATGTCGAATACCTCAGCATCAACTAAACCCCTTTCCTTTTAATACCGCTCCATCAACCACTGCCTCCGCTCCTCATCGCCCATCTTGGCCAAAAACGTCATCTCAAACTCCTTGACCGCCACATATCTTTCCACCAGCTCCTCTCCCAGGTGTCCTACGAGCTCTTCGTCCGCCCGCAGCGCCGTGAGCGCCTCTTCCAAGCTGGCCGGCAGTTTCTCCGTGACACCCATCTCCTTCCTGTCATTGTCCGTCAGTGTTGCCGGGTCCATCTCACAGTCACGCCACTTCAGCGGCTCGCGCGCCAGGACACCACCGATTCCGGCAAACAACACCGCCGCCATGGCGAGGTACGGGTTCGCCAGCCCGTCCATCGTCTTGAGCTCCCAGTGGCTGTCCTCCACCTTGCGCAGCGCCGTCTCGCGGTTTTGCGTGCCCCAGCAGACCCATCTGCCCCCAGCCCAGGTGCTGTCAACGGCGCGGTCGAAGCTCGCCGGATTTGCGTAGGTGAATGCGAGGATGGCGCGAAGGTGCTTGAGAATCCCGGCGTAGAAGGACTCGTATATGTCCGGGCGAGAGCCTGCGGGCGAGGCGATGGACATGTGCGTGTGTGCTGCAGTGCCGCAAGCGTGGGGGAAGGGCTTGGGGTGCAGGGTGATTTTGAAACCGGCGGCGGTGGCGATGGAGTTTATGACGTCGCGCGTGTGGAGGAGGGTGTCGACAGCCTCGATCGGTGGATAGGGTGGGAGGATGAGCTCGAACTGGCCCATGGCGCTCTCCGCGTGAAGCTGCTCCACATAGATGTCCATGTCCTCCAGGGCCGTGACAATATCGCGCAAGAGTTTGGAGATCTTGGGGTCGGCGTAGTACCGCGAAACAGACCAGGCATGACCGTCAGTGGCGAGGGAGCCGTAGCGGGCGGTCTCATTCCCAGAGTGGAAGCTGCCGGTACGGTCGAGGCGTTCGATAAGGAGGAACTCAATCTCGAATCCGAGAAGAAAGGTCAGATTGTTCTCGGCTCCGAACTCCACTGCGCGCTGAAGGAGGGAGCGCGGGCAGAGGGCGACGCGGGCGCCCGACTTCTCCCTGAACTCGGCATACATGCTGACATGGCCATCGAGAGGCCCCTTTTTGAGAGAGGAGAAATCGGGATGGAGACGATACTCGCCAACAGGAGTCACTCCGGGGACAAGCAAATCGTTCTGGAGGAGGCCGAACACAGCCTTGCAGATTCCAACGTCCGTCGACTTGCCCTCGCTGAGAAGGGTCATGAACTTGCGGAACGGGACCATGCGCATCCGCGGCTGTGCTACGAAATCGTTCCATGTAATTCTGATAAAATCCGGTGTCTCTTGGCCTCGCAAGAAGTTTTGGAATAGGTCGGCATCGCTCAGGAAGGGGCCCAACTCGATGACAGGGTCCTCTTCGAGCTCGGTGAACTCGAGGCCCAGTCGGTACAATTTGTTGGCATTTCGAAACAAGACGTCCCGCACGAGGTCGATGGCGGCCTTGGGTCCGATATGACCCTTGCGCACATACTCGCAGAGAACCTGGGGCAAACATCAAGTCAGTCTTCAGTCCCGGCTTCTCGGTGCAGGGTTGACCAAGCTTACACTCTCGAAGACCTCCCGCATCTGGATGATGGCCAGAAGATATGTCTCCGGAAACCAGTGACCGTCGGTACTCCAAAGAATCTTGGTCCAGGGGCAAAGCTCCAGGACTTGTCGCAGAACACGCTCCTGTCCGTCCTGGCTGACCTGGGGAAAGACTTCGCCAATGTCGACATGTACGTTTTCGTACACGGAGGCGAGATATCCGGCCTCACGCATGAAGGGATAGCTGGCATGGAGAAGAACAATCGGAACAGATGGGTATGCCCGGATGAAGCCCTGGAGGTGGGCAGGGGACGACTTGGACAAGGTTATGTCGTTGTCTCCCAAGCCCGTGTGGAACTGGATGGGCTTCTTATGGCCGTCGGAGTCCCGAATCAGGCTCGCAGTCCGGTGGACAACGAGGTCGTTGAGGCTGACTTCCTCCAGGCGGTCAAAGTCCATCAGGGAGAAGTTGGCGAGGATCTCCCCAAAGGCTTTTCGGGCAGCATCTTCATCGGCAGCTTCCAGGTCAAGACCGGTTCGGTAGCAGATGACAGACTTGAATGCCACCACCTCGGGGTCCTCGAGGGCAGCCTTGATGCCCTTTTCAAACTCGGCAAGCCATTCGTCATAAGCATCGTCCAGCACGTCGTTACGGGTCTGAGTCGAAGCGTCGTAGGTCTTGGCGATGCTTTTGATGATGTCGGCAGCTAGCTTCTCGATCCGAACAATACGCTTGCACTTGCTTCGGGTATAGTCGTCGAACCAGGTGTAGTCCCAGGCGTTTTCGGGGCTATCCAGCCCATCGTCGACCAAGACGGTCTCGATGCCAGAGAGACACTGGGCGGTCCAGTCGTCGAGTGCGTCAATTCGTCTCTGCTCGATGGCCGCAACGACGGACTCCCATCTGGAGTTGCACTTCAAAACAGACGCCAGCTGGCGGACGGCGCGGAGATGGGGCAGGGAGAAGGTTGCTGCCAGAATGGCGTCACCCGATGCCTCGGAAGTGATGGACAGGAGGGGCTTCGTCCCGAGGAACTCGGCCTTGAGCAGCGGGTGAGCATGGTTGTCGATAACGGGCGTGTTGCGAATGGCGCGCGCGACGGTATCAATCTGGCCCGGTGTCACCGCCGACCGAGCACCGACCCATGAAGTCATGGTTTGTCGACGAGAGAAAGGCGGTCCTCGTTTGAGTGAGGTTGCCGCTTGTGATTGCTGCGTGGAGGGAGCTGGATTGGAAGCTGACGAGAGAGACAGATTTGTGTCGGTGGGCGGGGAGGTGCCACGGACGGAACGCGTGATGATCAAGCCATTGCGCAATGGCTACAACACCGCACCTCCCCTCGACTTATACCATCGGATGAGCTCATGCAGGTTTCACTGCAACTGCACCACGGGTTCCTGCCGACGCCATCTGGGTCATTTTTCCGAAGAGGAGGCCGAATTTTGGGGATCGACTCTGCAGTGCTTCTCAGCTTACGTTGGACCCGTCGTATACATTGAATTCTGAGTGGCAGAATTGTTCAAGAATGTTTTGAGGATGAGAGGTATCAACAAACGGGAAGCCAATCGTCGATTGAGGTATCTTCCCCTAACCCTGGTATAACAATACCCCCTGATCATCGGGCCATTTTAAATTTTTACACCTCAGCGAAAGAGCAAAGTTGACCTTTTAATCTCTTTCGTCTGTCGTCTTTCGTCTCGCTCGTGACCCCGGCTGCCATATACTTGCAAACATTCACCTACTGTCTTTGGCACAAGCCGTTGCCGAAAGAGTCAAACACCCAGTACTTCATCTTTCAACAATTGCCAGCAGGGGGATGTGACAGGGCGCCTATTCGGCCCTGCCTGGCTCATCCCAAACCAATCCAAGACGCCCACCACAGTTTTGCGCCTCCCTCTTCGCATTCCAGATGGATTTTCGCGAGTGGGTGTCTCCGGGGTCGTTGACCCGTAATCCCCGGGCTTGCGCTGCCGTGCAAGGATTGGAACCCGAGAACCCCGCAGAATTCAACGGTGAGCGCCAAGCCAAACCCCCGATCAAGATTCAGATCCTCCATTGTTCAAGCAGGGGATGGACGGGCCAAGACTCCAAGCATTTTCAAGCCTTTTGTGCCCCGCCGTGCCCGTCATCTGGTAACATCCATCTTGTTGTTGGAGATGGACAGACGACGATGCCACACCGAGCTGGTTGTCGGTGCAACCGAGACTCAACCCAGCGCCACCTTGTCTCCAGGCAAATGGTTGCCCTTGGTGTTTGTTTATAGTGCCAAGATCGCGCCGGAGGGGGCAATCAACTTCACAACTGTCCAGTGGGGGGCCGGTATTCGCTTTTATACCCCCCTCGTCTCGCCGCTCTATTCGTAGCCTGTACCTAGGGGGGGGGGTGGCTGATATGCAGAAACATGCAGAGGCGATATGCAACGGCTACTGGATCCTGCCAGGGGGGAGATCATCCGGAAGAAGACTGCGTTTGCCCAGCCGGGCGGACACATCCATCCCGCCTCGCATCGCATCGTCTGGACTCGGGACAACTGTTATCTGTTAGAGATCTTCGCCCATTTTTGTGCGTCTCCCTTAACGGATTCGACAGGGAAGATGGCTCGAGGATGGTACCTGAACGGGCGGCATGGATCCCTGGAAACTTGATTAAGCAACCCTTGGCACCTGCCCGGGAACATCGCCAACATGTGCACAGGGTAAGTAGGTAGGTAGCCCCTCGGCCGTCCCACAGTTTGCCATCCTGCCCTTTCAATCTCTATCTTTTTCGACTTGGACACCCTCGTCGTGGTCACGCTCGTTGTCTTCGAAAACCCAAGTACCCTCCCCGCACTCTGGCGGCTCGCACCTTCCACGTCGCTGATGGGAAGAGTGTAGCCATCGAAATTCTCAGGGAGAACTGAGTTTTCCTTCCTTCCTGTCCCTCATTTTGTCAAGATACCCCGTAATCCACTTGCTGCTTTGCGTTCAAGCATGATTTTCTCAGCATCACCGCTCGCCCTGGCGGGCCTGCTATGGGCTCGACATGCGCATGCTGCCTACAGCATAGCGACAACAGGTATGTTGAAAATCCGGCTTTTCCCTCCATGGGAGGCTCACGAGCATGGGCTGAGCACCACGCAACAGAGGATATCAAATCGTCGGCATCTCAGGTTGCCTGGGACCTCGTCTCGTACTATCACGGCAACGAAACAGGCAAAACACCAGGAATCCTCCCAGGCCCTCCACCACAGGGCGATTACTACTGGTGGGAGGCGGGCGCAATGTGGGGGGCCTTGATCGACTACTGGAAGGTCACTGGAGACGACTCTTACAACGACATCATCACCGAAGCCATGCTGTTTCAGGTTGGGCCAGGGAAGGACTACATGCCCCCAAACGTCACGGCATCGCTCGGGAATGACGACCAGGGCTTTTGGGGCATGTCGGCTATGCTCGCCGCCGAAAGTGGCTTCCCCGACCCAAAGCCATCCGAACCACAATGGCTGGCGCTCGCGCAGGCTGTCTTCCACACCCAAGCAGACCCGGACCGGCACGATAAGACCTGCAACGGCGGACTCCGCTGGCAGATTCCTCTCTCCAACAACGGATACAACTACAAGAACAGTGAGTATCGGACCTGGAGCGGGCTGGCAGAGTGGCCAACTGACGGAATCTAGGCATTGCAAACGGCTGCTTTTTTAACCTGGGCGCAAGACTTGCGCGTTATCTCAACAACCAGACGTACGCGGACTGGGCGGAGAAGACGTGGGACTGGATGGCAGGCGTCGGTCTTATGGACGAGGAACACAACGTCTTCGATGGAGCTCACACTGACTTTAATTGCACCGATGTGAACCGCGCCCAGTTCTCATACAACAACGGCATCTTCTTGCTGGGTGCCGCATACATGTACAACTACGTATGTCGTACACCCCCCCCCCCCCCCTACCATCCCGACTCTAGAGCTAACGTGGGAGGCAGACCGGCGAGCAGAAATGGCGGGACCGCGTTGACAAGATGGTTGACTCGACGATCAAGGTGTTCTTTCCCGACAACATTGCTTATGAGCCCGCCTGCGAGGAGCGCATGACATGCACCGTGGACATGCTCAGCTACAAGGGTTACGTTCACCGATGGATGTCGACTGCCGTCCAACTTGCCCCCTTCGTCCGAGAAAAGGTCATGGCGACTCTCCAAGTATCGGCTGAAGCTGCGATCGCGACCTGCAAGGGAGACGCAACAGGAAGAACATGCGGCTTCAAGTGGAACACCAAGGCCTACGACGGCAGTAAAGGGGCTGGGCAGCAGATGAACGTCCTCGGAGCCCTGTCGTCTCTTCTGATCCCCGACGCCAGGGCACCGTACACCAACGAGACGGGAGGTACCAGCAAGGGGGACTTCACCGCAGGCAGCCAGTCGGCCAAGTTTGACGGCCACACGACACCACCAACAATTGCTGACAAGGCAGGCGCCGGTATCCTTACGGTTATAGTCCTGGGTGCCGCGGTGGGAACGTTTGGGTGGATGAGCACTGGCGTGTAGGACGATGGGCGGATGGCGAGATGCAGCAGGGCGCAAGGACATACAGTACAGTACATATGGTGTTGGAGTCGGATGTTGATTTTTTGGGAATCGGAGCTTGGAGAACATGGGAAGACGCATTCTGTCTGGCGTTGAAGGGATCTGGACTGTGGCATCCCTTTCCAGGGTGTCTTTATGGCGTATGGGGTGGCTGTGGGACGGGATAGACGAGGGCGTCAACGGGAGGCTTGTAGATATACACTGGGAACACTGGGTCTGTAGTCGATAAAATCGAAGTGCCTACTTTGCGTTCGTGGCCATTTTGACTCTCAACAAGCCCCCTTGGTGTTGTCAAAATCAGAACCCCCTGAAGCCCTGAAGTTCGGTTGTGGCTTTCTGCAAGGTCGATTAGGTGCTGACGCCACGGCGAACCCCCACTGTAGGATGACGCCATGCAGCCCTGTAGCCCCTGCCCTGTCGTTGACGATCAGGATCCTTACATTGGGGTCCTGGAGGAACCGTGGGAACCTGACAGCGAGACTGGAGATGTTATTTGCTTCTGGATATATCGTCGGCCTGGTGCATCCGACTTCACTTCGCACGACGAGAATCACGGTGGACAAAGTTCTTCTGGCATTTAACATTCACAATGTAAGGTACCTATCGACCCACGCGGGTGTTGTTCATCAGATGCCAAGATCGCCGTTCGAATCCTCTGTGCGGCATCAAGCCCGAGCGCCTGATGCGTCCAACGCCTGCAAACCCCCGGTTGTTTCAACCTCAACTCCCAGCCTCATCAACGTCATTCTCACCTCCCACTCCCAGATCCCCATAATCTCACCGAAAAGAATTCACAAAATGCCTACCCCCGACTTCACCAACACCGCCCTCTTCCCGACATATGACGCCCTCCCCGAAACCACCACCACCCCCACCGATCAAGATGAAGGAGACGACTGGTTCCTCCTCGCCCAGGTCAAGGATGACATGACCATCACCAAGCCCACCCTCGTCCTGTCGGACCGCACCGGCGCGCCCTTCGCCCTCATCTTTGACGGCCTCGACCGCGGCGCCCTCGACTTCAAGGCCCTCGGCCTCAAGAAGGGCTGCACGGCCGTCGTACCGCGCGCGCGCCGCACGCCTCCCCGCGAGGAGGGCAAGCGCGGGTTCGTGAGCGTGCCCGGGGGAAGGTCGGGGACAGTGCGGGCGATACCCGCGGGGCTGGAGAGGGTGCTGGCGGTTGGGGAGAGGCTGAAGGGGGGGATGGGGGATGGGTGTGCGGTGTGTGGGAAGGTGGAGGGGTTATCGAGGTGTATGGGGTGTGGGGGCGTGAGGTATTGTGGCAACGTAAGTTCTCTCTCTCTCTCTCTCTCTCTCTCTCTTTTGGTGAATGCTGATGATGGGCAGGAATGTCAGGTAAAGGGGTGGAGTGAGGGCGGGCATAAGGGGGAGTGCAAGGTCACCAAGGCGATTCGGGGGATCTGGGGGGAGGAGTGAGGGGTTTTGGACACGTGGAAAAGGAATGAACCTGAGAGAGGGCTTTTCCGGCCAATCTGAATATATCAAGCAATAGGTCCGCTGGCTCAATGGCAGAGCGTCTGACTACGAATCAGGAGGTTCCAGGTTCGACCCCTGGGTGGATCGTTTCTTTTTGGCCCCCAGTGTATGTTCCCCTTGACCAAAAACACCCCCCTTTTGCCGCCCTGCAGCCGAGGCCCGAGAATCCAAAAACATTCAAAGAACCTCACAATCTACTGCTCGCCGACTTCAGGCTCATCGATCCGCTCGTACAGAATGTCCGTCCGCATCGTGTACTTTGTTCCCTCGACAACGTCGTCGCCCGAATGCAGGAGGCCGAGATGCTGGAAAATGAGCACCCTTCCCGCCTTGGGATGGACATCAACACGCCTGCTCTCGTCCCGGGACAGGAACGGCGTCGAGCCCCCGATAAGCTCGGGACCCTCTCCCACCGCACCCTGGGAGTCGTTCAAATACAGCTGGATCGTAAACAGCGTCAGGAACTCCTTGCCGTCCACCGTCTCCCCGAACGGAGCATCCGTATGAGCTGCCACGCATCATGTCAGCGCAGTTCCGGACACAAAGAATGCGTCGAAAGAAAGAAAGGAAAAGGAAAAGGGAAAAAAGAGGGGAAAAAACTCACGCCTGAAAAATTGCCCCTTCCCGTACTTCAAAAACCTCATCCGCTCATTGACCCTCGCAAATTTCATCGTCGGCGGCGGCAGCCACGCCCGCCTCCCCTTCCCCGTGATGCCCTCCTCGTCCTGGATCAGCGCCAGCCGCTCGCCCAGCCCCGGCGCCAGCAGGCACCGCGCCCACAGCCGGTCCACCAGCTCCTGGTGGTCCCAGATGATGCGGTCGCTGTTCCGGTAGTGCGGCGTCAACACCTCGAACCCGGCGCCGATGTTGACCATGGCCGGGCTCCACGCCGCGCCGCCCTCGCCGTGCGCCGCGGGGGCGACGCTGGACTCGGCGAGTCCGATGAGCGCCGCGCACTCGTCGGGCGAGAGGACGTTGTCGAGGACGACGGCGTAGCGGCCGCGGTACTCGGGGAGTGGGGTGGACGCGAAGTCGATGGGGGTGATGGTCACGGCGGGGGTGGGTGCGGTGAGGAGGAAGTCGGCGGGGATGGACACGGGTTGGGATTCGTAGTTTGTTTTGACGGGCTGGTGGTTGGCCTTGAGCATGTTCTTTGGTGCGGCGGGCGTGGGCTTTGCGCTGTCAAGGAGGCGTTTGAGCATTTTGGTGGTTGGATATGTAGGGGCGGTATTGGGTGAATATAGGGCCGATGATGGTTTCTTCCTGAGCGGACCGGAAGGTGAATTGAATCAATGGGATATAACCAAATGGCAAGAATGGAATATCCAAGCCGTATTATACCTATGGTACCTAGGTACACCGTGGTCAACAATGTGTCAAGATCGTGCGGTGAAAGTGCTGAGAGCCAGTGTTGCCTTGTCTTGCCCCCGCAGCGTTGACCCGACTGGGGACGGCTGCCTGGGCGTAGACCAATTGGCTCACTGAGCCCGCTGCTGGTCATCGGGTCTGATGCGGTGACATGGGCTGAGCTCGGCGACGGCTTTTTCCGGGACTTCGACGAAGCCAGATATTGTTGTTGTCGTGACTCAACATCAGAATTTGCGATCGAGCTTCTGAGAACCGGACAAGTGTCTCTTCAGTGGGACAACCGAAAAAAAGACAACAATACGTGTAGATACCTACCCCCCAGTCAGCAGGAGCTCACATGCGCCAAGTCGAGACAGGGTGGTGTGTCTTGTTGAAAACACAGCGCGCGACAGAAAAGGAGACAAAAAAAGGGAAAGAAGTCGATTAGGTAGTCTATTTTCTCAGGTTGCCATGGCGCCCAGGTCTAATGTATTCTGGTAGCCACACATGCGCTTGACGCCGAGCCAAAGCTCAAACGCCTCCAACTTGACCTCGACCCTGACCAAGGAGAGCCAGGCTGTCAAGAGTCGCAGTGCATTGGGTGGCCAGAGGAGCGAGCCTTGCTTCCGAATCTCCTCCAGGCTCTCGCGAAACACCGTTCGCATGCAGTACCGCGCCAGGATGAGGAATTGCCGAGCTGGGCCCTGCTTCGTGTGAAGGTTCTCGTCGAGGCTTCTCGTCAGGTCATTCGTCTTGAGGATTAGTAGAATGATACGTGGCACCTGGCCCAGCATCTGCACGAGGTCGACGATGAGCCCCTCCTGCAACGCCGTGCTCATCGTCTTTTGCTCGCTGTCTTCGCGGGGCTTTGTGATGGACGAGCTGACGATGCTCCAGTCCCTCCCAGTAATGGCGGATGCGAAGAGCGGGAACTTGTCTTCCCCAATGCCAGACACCTCGGTGACGTACTTCTTCATCCGATCGACATCGCCGTCGATGATGGCGAGCCACATCTTGGCGTAGGAGCGGCGCAGATCAGATGGAATGTCGCGGTATAGTCCGTGATCGTACAGAATAATGTCAAAGTTGAAGTCGCGCCGGCCCGATCGTCGGTTGTCCCTCTTGCGAATGGCAATGTTGCCTCCATGCGGGTCGCAGTGCAGCGGTGCGCCGTCACCGAAAATCATCTCGTTGAAGATGCGCGCCAGCGTCGCGGAAACCTCGTCCCGATCAATGCCGTTGGAATCCATGTATTCGAGGTCGTCCAGGCGGTGGCCAGCTTCGCATGCCATGACGAGGATGCGCCTCTTGGACCAGATGATGTCGGGTATCACTAGGGGCAGCTCGGGGATGCGGGCAAAGTGGGCTTTGGTGCGCAGCGCATTCTCTGCCTCGCACTCAAAGTTGAGCTCCAGGGGCAGCGATACTTCGATCTCGGCCGAGAGCCACTCGAGATCGTAGTCCGGGAAGAAGCGCTTGACTGTCGAGAAGGTGAATTTGGTGAGCGACAAATCCAATGGAGCCCACTGCTGAAGCGATGGATGCTGGACCTTGACGGCCACTCTCTGGCCGGTCTCCTTGATGGTCGCCAGGTGGACCTGTGCCAGAGATGCAGCACCGATGGGCTCTTTTGAGAAGTCGGAAAAGTATTCCGACAGCTCTTTGCCCGTGTCCGCTCTAAACATCTCCTCGATCGACTCGATCGACGAAACAGGGCATTTGTCCTGCAGTGGTATAAAAGTGACGGTCCATTCGGATGGTAGGAGGTAGTTCATGGCACTCTGTCGGCAGCGTCCACGTCAGCAAGCAGTTTTGCCTGGCAGCACCGTGCCTTGCAGACAGGCGGGAGTGATGTGTATGCATGCGTACCAGATGTTGTCCCAACTTGATGAATATTCCCCCACTCTTCTCAAGCACCTTGAGGGTGCGAACGGCGCATCGCTTGTGGCAGGCTTTGAGGAGCCGGTTGCTCTCTTCTGCATCTTCGATATTTTCGCGCTGGCTGAGGGTCGTCCGGTAGCTGTTGGCAGTTAGCACACGGTCAATTGAGGGACATTGGGCTCTGGGGAACTCGACGCACTCGTTGATGCAGATTAGGAGGGCGGAAGCGACCCTGGCCGTCCTCGCTGTGGCTTCGTAGCCATGTTTGATGTCGTCGCCCACGGCCAGCAGACCCACTGCGGCCGCACCTCCGGTTGCCGCGAGCAGAACCACCCGGCGCCGCGGGCGAGACTTTGGGCCGGCGAGCGAGGGCTTCGAGGTGGCGTACTGGCGCGAGATCGGGGCCCGGAAAAGAGTTGGCTTCCCGCGACACCGCGCACAGGTCCAGCCCAGGTTCGGGTTGATGCGCCGGACCACGGCCGAGGGGAAGTTGGATCCGAGCATATTGTTGTCGGCCGGGCTCACGGGCGCATTCCAGACGAGTGTATCCGAGGGCGGCGTGCGAACATTGGGGGCATGGCCATGGAAAGTCGGCGGTCGGGACCTGCATTCGGACACAGGATGGACGCTCCCTGCCAAGCCTGGGGGCGATGGAGTTCCCTGATGGACAGACATCCTTGCCCTTTCCCACCATTTTTTCCAGGGCCTGTCCAGCAGATTTTCGGGCGACCTCGGCCCACACAACGCTTGGCAGCTGCGCCAGGGGCTAATGACCTGGGTGCTTCTTTTGTAAAGATCACGATGTCAGCACCATCCATCTTTGCTGCAACTCTTCAAACGGGCCTGGTCAAAGAACCCACGAGCCTACTTCATTTTTACCCATGTCTGCCCAAGTATTTCCACGTCATCGCAATCAGATCTTCGCTCGCAGGAACGTACAGAACTTGTATCGGATTCTGATTTGTTTATCCCCGCTATCGCCGCAACCTCCCGATAGGTGGCAAAGATTCAGTCCAGCACTGCTTCGTTTGTTATCGCGAGACTTCTGGGAAGATCAGCTCTCCCCTGACAAGACTCAACCGGTACAAAGGGACGCCACCAGTTCTGACTTCAAGAGGTGGTCGGCAAAGATATAAGCATCCGGCCCTGACTTTGGGGCTCGTGGGACGGCCATTCCATTTCTTACTCCCAACCCTCTTTCGGAAGCTGCGTGGCCCCTGGACCGGTTTTCCAATGTCTCCTGCTAACAAGTAAAGCACGGTTCAAGTGTACACTCGACTTGCAATGGATGGGACGTGATATCTGCCCCGGAACGAAGCATTGGCCTTTTAGAATTGCAATATCAAAGCTTCTTCCCTTTGGTCGAAAGAACAAGGGCGATGCCAAAGTCCGTCTAATGGCGGTAACTCCGTCAATGTCCAACACTCGCTGACGAGCTGAGGGAGCCACCTGGCAAGGGTTGTAGTCCGGGGAGAGTATAAAGAAGAGAAGCAACAAGCCCCCTCAAAGACGTGCGATTGACGTTGTATAACTGATTTCAGTTCGCCAGATACCCAGTTGCCTATCCTCACTCTGCCCTCGATACAATTCGCTTCAATGTACCACTTTCAACCAGCCCCTGAGCCGGCCACCGAGCTTGGTCGCTACCGCATCCTGAGCCCCTCGGCGGGTATACGAGTTTCTCCCCTCTGCCTAGGCGGCATGTCTCTCGGCGACAAGTGGTCAAACTTTCTGGGTTCTATGAACAAGCCGGCTGCGTTCAAACTTCTCGACGCCTTCTTCGAGGCAGGTGGCAACTTCATCGACACGGCCAACGCCTACCAACACGAGCAGTCCGAGGAGTGGATTGGGGAGTGGATGGCCCAACGAAACAACAGAGACCAGATCGTCCTCGCAACCAAGTACACTTCTGACTTTCGCTCGCACGCCTTGGGCAAGGGAAAGGCGCCAAACGCCGCGGGCAACCATCGAAAGAGTCTCCATCTGAGCATCCACGCGTCTTTGAAGAAGCTGGGGACCGACTACATCGACATCCTATACCTCCACATGTGGGACTTTACGACGTCCATTCGAGAGGTCATGGACTCGTTGCACATCATGGTTGAGCAAGGCAAGGTTCTCTACCTCGGCGTCTCCGACACCCCGGCCTGGATCGTCAGCGCTGCCAACACGTACGCTTTGGACCACGGCAAGTCGCCATTTGTCATATACCAGGGTCGATGGAACGTCATGCTCCGCGATTTTGAGCGGGAAATCATACCCATGGCGCGTATGTTCAACATGGCCCTGGCCCCGTGGGACGCCCTCGGCAGCGGGATGTTCCAGTCCAAGAAGGTCCTCGAGGAACGCAAGTTGAAGGGCGAGGGTCTCCGCACGCTTCTGTCCGGAGGCAGCCAGAGCGACCGTCAAGTCAAGATGAGCGAGGCCCTATACCAAGTTGCCCAAGAGCACGGTATCGAGAGCGTCACAGCCATTGCCCTGGCCTATCTCATGTCCAAGGCGGCCAATGTGTTTCCGATTGTGGGCGGGCGCAAGGTCGAACACCTGCTGGACAACGTCCAGTCCCTGAGCATCAAGTTGACGGACGACCAGATCAAGTACTTGGAGAGCATGAATGCGTTTGATTTGGGGTTCCCAAGCAACTTCATCGGCAACGACCCGAACGTGACAGGTTCATCTGCCTTTCTGGATCGGACAGCAAAGACAGCTTTTCCAAACTTGCGGAAATAGGGGCAATGTGTTGCCAGGAACTTATGTACGCGGCCACAGAGGACATATTCCGGGGCGGGAAGCAAACTAATATATTGACGTAGTTGGAGATATCCCCCATCTAATCCATGTATCAAATTGTGCATGGCATCTGAGAGTTTTCTCCGACAATTTGACTACCTAGGTACCATGATGCCCCCCCTCCATCTCCCCATCCCCCTCCCCGTCCCCCAGGTGGCAGTCATCCGTGCCATCGGGCTCAAGATACGCCATTTGGTCTGTTTACTCCACCATCAAGGTATTACGGCCAGGACGCCTATTGGGCAACCGAACGTGACAGTCGTGACTTGGAGGGAGGCGGCATTTTCAGCCTTTGAAAAAGGACACCCCCCCTCAAAGCGTTCCTCTAATTTCAACTTCCACACACGACACATTTCAGGCTTCTTCCATTCTTGGGCGTTTGTACTTCAACTCCAAGCTTCCCGTCCCGTTTGGCTTCTTTGGTGCACGACCGCCCTTTCCCCATTCTCCATTCTCCCACAATAAGCTCTTGCAGCAGGTAATGCCTTCCCCAGCCTCACACCCACTCCTTCCCCCCACCACACACCGCCCTGGCAGTTCTGTTTGATTTTCTACACCTCCATTTTTCAAAGAGGCCCTCCTCCAGTCAGCTTCAACTCCTCAAGCACACCCTCTCAAGCCCTCTTCTCAAGCCCTTTCAAGTTTCTCAAGCCTTCAAACCTTCCAGGCCCTCTCCTCAAGCCCACTTGGAATCCATTCTAAAACCTTGCAGCCCAGTCACACCATCGGCTTCAGCCAGCCTCACCCAGCCTCACCACAGCCTCACCCAGCAGCCTCACCCAGCAGCCAGAACAACATGCCGGTCTCCAATCCTCCCAACGGCGGTTGCAGCCCCGAGGAGCAAGAAAGACGAAGAATACAAGAGGCAAGGGACGATGCTGTCCGAAGGGCCATGTTGGTAAGTCCTCCAGTCCCACCAGTTTACCGGTTCCTCAAGCATCTGCTGTCCGGCGCCTGTGAACATACAAGCCAAGCTCTGCTTCTAACACGCCCGACCAGGATGACCTTGGTATGCAGCGGCTGGAAGAGCTCCCGGTAGAAGATCGTGGCTACAGGTACACTCATCAGCCCGCAAGAGTCCCGTTGCGACCGACTCTTCACAATGCATGGACGGGTAAGTCTCTCCCAATTGTGGTGAAAGGACCATTGACGTGCTTCCCGATACTGACTCGAATACTATAGCCGCAATCGAAAACGGCCTGTTCAATGACGACGACGCTGAGGCTGTGAGGGGACTTGAGATCCTCCCTGGTCGACTCTATGACCACAGAGTGCCTGATGATGACAGAGGTGGCGCCAATTTCTCCCACACTCGCCGACCTGGCCATCCAGGTCAATACAGACATCCGGGTCAGCCCTTACACCCTGCTCGACGACAATTGGAACAAGAAAATCGTCGTGCCAGTCAAGCGTTGGACATACTGGAGAAGACCAAGTAAGTTCATGGATGCTCATTGAACATTAAAAAAATCCGTGTTTCAGTTATTGACAAATATGCAGTGTCCAGAACAAACGGAAGCGGAAACCGAATCAACCGCCCCCCGAACCGAACCCTCAGCGATTGAGAGGTGGCGCCAGCAACAATGCTCGCGGTGGTCTCCGCCCTCAACCCCCAAGACATGCTACTCCGTCTCGACCACCCCGCACCCATCTCAGGACCCCAGCTCCTCAAAGTCCTGTCATGAACACGGAGAGATCTCCGTTCCCAGAGGTCGAGCCCCAGGGCCACATTTTCAGAAGTTCCATTGTCTTCTGCGACGCAGCGAGCCGGCAGCGTGTGCCTGCGGCTGTGTATCTGGTCCCGTCCGAGACACAAGAGCTGGGGCACTTCGTCATCTACATCCTCGGCGAAGAGTTCTGCCGCTTGCCGTTAACCCAAATGTATAACACTACGACTTGTTCAGAGGGCGGAGAGCACCAGGTCATGGTCATGTTCAAGTGCGACGGGAAAGTCCTTTCGTATCTCTTGCTGTTCCAGACACAGGCGCTCCAAGTGGCCTTCATCAAGACAGAGCGAGCGCTTCGGAGCAAGACTGGTGCCCCACCAACCAAGAACCAGACCAGCGCATCTGCAGCTACAGTGCAGCCATCCCTGGGCTCGCCGTCAAGGGAAGACGGAACCAGCATCATTCCCGGGACCGTGTCGGTTACTCTACCGACACCTTCAATCGCCAACTCCCCGACTCAGGCTTCAGCGACTGCTGCCACGCCGGCTTCCATCGCCCCAGACACGGTGACTTCAGCTACTCCTGCCACTCTGAGTTCAGTTACTGCTGTCGCGGTTGATGGTCTTATCAACCTGGACGCCGAAGAGGAAGACCAGGGGGCTGGTCGACCTTCGTCCTCGGCGACCGATTTATTGGCGACTCTGGATCCCATCGCCTATGAGGATCTGGAGATTGAGGCAGACGACCAGGAAGCGCAGGCGGTTGTGGAGCCGACTGAAATGATTAGGATTCAATACAGATTGATCCAAAGTGTTTTCAGGCAAGCAAACATTGACGACTCGCTTTCGTCGCAGGCAGTTCGGAATGCCTTCGCCATTTACCTGCCTCGAATATTCCCGACGATGGACCAGTCCCAGCTGGAACGCTTGTCTGATGAAGTGCTCAACAGCGAAACCCAGCAAGGCGGGCAAAGGCGAATTTCCTATTCACCTTCACAGATATTCGACCTGCGAGAGAATGCGGTGGACCCTCCTGCGTACCTGCAGGACCTCGACTATCTTCCCAAGGTGAGGCATGGGCAGCATCGCCAGGAAACCGAGCCGGTATCTGCGTTCGGAGGAAGATACGACCCGAACGGGATTGCCCGGTCCGCTGCCGGCTTCTCTTGGGCGATGGGCACGGAAGCTTCCGCCGTGGCTCCGACACCCACGGCCATCAACGGTGCGGGGGCTCTGGCGAGGAATACCACAGGCCTCCGGGGGTCGCAGTGGGCAATTGGCGCCGTTCGATCTGAACGCGCCGTGGAGCAAGCTGTGGCACATGCTCACTCTTCACCGCAGGTGTTTTCACCAACGGTAGTAGCCCGGTCAATGCCTGCGACCCCTCCGATGGCCGCATTCGCACCCAGAGCACGGGAAGACTCGCACCCTCCCTCTGCGGGACCAAGCCGTCCGCTTCTGAGCGGTACCGCGGCGGCTGATGAGATTCACAATCTCAGCGTCAATCTGTCAAGATTGACTATTGGCAACGATGGCCGAATTGACCATGCGCAAGAGCCCTGGGGAGCGACCGTCGAGTGTGCCTCGACGTCCCCCTCACCTCTGGCTGCGACAGCAGCGCGCATCCCGACAACTGCACTGCGATTCATCGCTGCCGAAGAAGCCGCGAAGTCTCATGGCTTGGCACAGACATCTCCTGCGAGGGCAAGAGGATTGGCAGCTTCGAGACATGCCATGTGAACGACGGCGATTGGGCGTCGATTCAGGGCGAGCCGCAAAGTAGCTAGAGGTCATGGGTTCGGTTCGATCAAGGCACATCCCAAAACCCGAGAGGTCTAGGCGACTCTGGGGACTGCTGAGGAGGGGGGGTTCATTTCATATGTCAATGATTCCTTGACGGCGATTGTAAGATTATGGATGTTGGTAGTATGGAGGGAGGTATGGTAGCGATTACTGCAGCAGCAGCAGTTAGTTGTTTGGTAGTCCAGAGCGAGTAATTTTCTGTACAATAACCCTGGCATGACTTTGTGAGCTCGTCGCTCGGCAGCTACGAAATTTGGGGTTTTCATTGAGCGTGGGGAACTCAGCTTTTGACGAGAGCGTACTATCTTCCCTCCTTCAAATATATTTCTGCGCAACACACATCAAGAGTTCCATCGATCTATGGTGTGCTTTTTTCGCTCGTTGCTCGGTCACTGGTGGAGTGAATTGTTGATGGTGAAAAGGGGCAAGCAACAACCCTAACCCCGTCTCCATGCCAAGCCCGGCGTCACTTGGCTGTGGCCGAGACCGGAGAGATGTCTTGGCTGCCATCGAACCACCGCATCTACTCAGTTAGGTCAAACTACCACCTGTCCTAATCCGTCGGTGTGGCCTCCTAACTGGCCAATCAGGAGATATCAGGGTTAGGGTTTCAACCGGGATCCGATTGGCCAGTTAAGAGGCCACACCGACGGATTAGGACAGGTGGTAGTTTGACCTAACTGAGTAGATGCGGCATGTCCAGCCATCAGCAATTGCCGGCGCGAACATGTGTGTCATGTAGGCGCACTCATTGGCGTAGACTCTCTCCGGGCGCCTTCTCAATTGCTGTCCAGGTTCTTTACCGGGTGAAGTTCTTTGCACGATGACTGGGAACGGGGTTGAAGGCCTGAGAATAGGTACTGGATTGGATTTTGGATTCAGGCACGAAGCAACATTGTCTCCGCGTGACTCCCGTGGAAATTTATCTCCACTACGGAGTTCGGCAGTCTATCCCCGACATCGCTGGTGGTTTTTGTTGACATGACGCTAGGCTGCAAGAAGCAATTCCCACACCCAAGCGCGCAATAAGGTTGACCGCCTCCATGCGGGCGGGAGCGGTAGCATGGCCCAAGCGCTCTCTTCCTCTTGTTCCCCAACAAAGTGCTGATTCACCGCCTTCTCCGGCCCCACCAGACCGGACTCCAGTGTGAGTGGACTGCAAAGATCCCAAGCGAAGACGCGATGACAGGTCTTTTTGTGGTCGGTTGAGCTTCTGCTGCTTCTGCTGCTCGTCGATTTGGGGCACGATGGCCTGGAGAGACTGGAGCAGTACCGAATCCGAGTCTGACGTCTGACGGTGTTAGTTGTGATGTCCTGATCACGCAAAGGTCGGGGATGAGGGAATCATCCCGTCGGTCCTTATCACGACAGGGCTTGGTTGACGAGAGATTGTGTAGAGTGCTGCAGGGCAGAGCCGGGCATCCAAGCCTCCAGGACCAACATCGCGGTGGAATTTGCGTGTCTTGAAATTATCGGCGGCCCTGTGCTGGGTTCTACACGGTATCTGCCATCACTCCCCTCCCCCAAAAGTAACGAGGTCGGAGGTCCGTGATTGACTCAGCCGGCTCACTTATATCGAGAACCCTCCCTCCCCCCTTCCCCCCTTCTGTGTACCCTTTCCCTGCTCTCCCAACTGGTTCATCTCTGCTCGCCATCCTTCTTCATCCATCAGCGCCTTGGCTGTGTCATTTCTCTTGATTCTGCACCCAATTGAGTCTTGCATCATCTAAAAGTTCAAACGCCAACGCTTTCAACCCAAAAAGCTGCATAGCTTCAAGCTCCGCCCAACGCCGCCCGAGTATACACACCCATATACCAACCCGCCCGCCATGTCGTCCCGCCTTACCGCCCCCGTCTCCAAATTCACCCGGTCCATCAGCACAACCGCGCCCGTCGCGCGCCCAAGTCACCTCCTCAACGCCACGGCCCAGACCAGCAGGAAACGACACGCCGAAGATGCCGCCGCCGCCGCCGAAGCTGTGAGTCCCCCCGTCCGCCCATTTGAAACCTCCCTCTCGCCCGCAACCCCATAAACATGACTAACACCCCTCCCCCGGGCAGTCCACCCCTCGTCTCCACTCAACCTCCACATCCCCGCACCGCCCTCTCCTCGCCCCCGCTGCCCGAACCCTCCCGTTAATGCAAGGCTTCCGCACCTCGGCCCCCAAGCCCGCCCGCCCCTTGCACCCCACCATGGACACCACGCGCCTCCCCGACCTCGCCGCCCTGGACGGCGCGTCCTCGGACCCGTACGCGCACATCCGCGTCCCCATCCTCCCGGACAACGCCTCCCCCGCGCCCTGGGCGCGCCTCCCCGAGGCCGTGGACGCGCCGCTGCCGCGGCCCGTCATCTCGGTGGTGGCGGCGCGGCCCGAGTTGGTGCTGCCGGCGGCGCTGACCGAGGTCGAGGGGATGGGCGTGGACGGGGTGGAGCTGAGGTTCGACTTTGCGCATGAGCTGCACCGGGCCAGCGGGCGGGCCGAGGAGGAGGCGCAGGGGAGCGCGGGCATGATTCGGGATATCTGGAAGGGGATGGTGGACGACGTCTTTGCGGCGGACAAGGGGAAGAAGGCTGTCCCTTAGGCTGGTTGGGGGTGGTGAGCGGGTTTGGTTTGCCCTTGCTTTCACTTGGCCGCGGCTGTTTCTCCTCGATGTCTTGCTTTGCTCGGCTGTGATATCTCGAGGTTTATTCGACGAACTGCTTTGTAATACCTATGAATAACGAAGTCCAGACGAAGTTTTGAAGAACCAACGGTGTTTACAGGAGCTGTGGATTAGCATTACCCGTCGTATACCGTGCCAGGTTATCTCAATGACGGCTATGCTTTGCAAATGGAACCAAAGACGCTGGGAGATGCTGGGAGACCGATAGTCGCGAGATAAGCGGCAGATATGTCGGAGTTCCGTCTGTCGGCACCTACGTGGTGCATATATCATTATGGAACTGCCTTGTTCACTACCCCAAAGAGTTTGTATGGCAGATTCAACTTATCTATTTTAATGTCAAGTCTGATTTGTGCAGAAAACGACATCGCTACCTGGCTACCCTCCATCTAGCCCTTGACTTAAGCTTCAGTCTCGTCCAGATTCTCTTGACTTCCGTCCGATCCGAACCCTTGTGGCTCCAGTCTGCTCCTTTCCCGCCATGTCGCCTTGCCCCCATTAGTGGCAGCCAATAACTCCAGGACATCAACATCATCAGATCAACATCTGCTTCCAAGTCCGGCTGACAATCCATTCTTGATTCTCGTCCGGTGGTATCATCCCCCCTCTGCCTTATCCAGAGCGACGTCGGCCCGCTACCACGTTCATCCCCGTGGGAAACCTGTTGGGCATGCCCAAGCCTCCATGCTTGCTTGAGCCACCGAGTTCAACTGTCTTCTATCTCTTCTTGGGGTTTGGCCGAGGCTTGCATTCGTCGGCAAGCACTGGGTGCAGCATGACCTTGTTTGGATACGAAGAGCTGTTGCCCTGGTATCCCTTGCTCCAATCGTAGCTGATGGCGTAGGCAAAAATGGAGCCCGTCTTGTTGAACGTCGTCGACGCGATGCTGCCTCCGACGTTCGGGTATCCCTTGAGACGGTGCTTGGCGTCCTTGTCCCAGAAGTGGAAGGTGCCGTCGCTACCGGCCGTGCTGAATGTTCCATGCTGGGGATGGAAGGAGATGTCGTTGACCGCGTAGACGTTGGTCGAGTTGCCCTGAGGAGGATCTCGGTGGCACTTGAACGAGAAGTTTAGGCTGCGAGCAAAGTCAGCATTGCTGAAGGGTATGCATCTAGCCAGTGGGAATCGACTTACCTGGCGTCCTTGTCCTCGACATACTGAATGGCACAGCGACCCTCGATGCTGCCGATGGCGAACCCTTGGGAGTCGGTGAAGCAGCTGACAACCTTTGTCTGCCACTTGAGCGGGCTCTGCATCGTCTTGTAGAACTTTGTGGGATCCTTGAGGTTGACGACGTTGATATACCTATCAGCAGTCCCAACGACGAGGAGATTGTCGCGCACATCCATGGAGTAGACTCGCTCCTGGCACTGAAGGGTCCCAGCGGGGGCGGCGGTCCTGAAGTCCCAGTATTTGACCGTCTTGTCCCAGGACCCCGTGACGGCCATGGGCGTACCATTGGCCTCGAAGTAACGGACGGAGCGAATCGGCGCGTCATGCTGCGCGATCTGTTGACCCTGACCGGTGTTGAGATCCAGCAACTTGGCCATCTTGTCGGCGCCGGCAGCGAGAACCTTGGTGCCATCCTGTTGGGATAACGTCAGCGCCTACCACCCCCCATCGTGGGCTTCAAGAAGGGGCATACCTTGACGAAGTCAACCGAAAAGACTGGTGCGTCGTGTTCCATTTGTACCTTGCCCTGCCCCTGGCCGTTGCTCATGATCTCATAGACGCGGACCTTCTTGTCCCAGCTGGCAACAGCCAGAAAGTCCTTTTGGTCTGTGGGATTCGGGTTAAAGGCAAGATCCGAGATGCCGTCTTCGGGGGGGCTGCCGAGCTCGACGTCCTGCTTGAGGTCCCCGATCGTGTTGCTCTGTGCCGCCGCGGCGGCACCGAAGAGACCCGCCATCGTCAGCGGTGCAGAGCGAGCTTCGGGTCGGGGGATTATAGGTGTATTCTGGCGGTCGGCAAATTCTGGTCGTATCGTTTGCTGTAGGTCGTGTCTGTTGCACTCAGGTTTGAAGGTCGAAAGTTTTGGGACGCCAACACGTGAAGCTTCGCGCAGCCTAGCACCGCGCGCGACTGGGAAAACCAGCACCAGAAGCTCGGGCCACAAACGCGCCTGCGCACCATTGAGAGTGGAGCCCTGCTGGTGCCCCACCCCCAAAATCTGTGCTTAAAAGAAAAATTCCGAGCGGCCTGGCTGCTTTTTCTTTCCTCTCTCCTCAAGCCGCACCCCCTCGCCCGACAAATCGCTATTCGAAGCCACACACGGAGAGGGCAGCACCTCGGTGCCTGCTCTCTCACTCCAAGCTTTGGGAGAAAGTCCCCGGACACCTGCTCTTCTTTGCGCAGACTGCGGAAACGCGCCGCCATAGAAGCACCGCGGCTGATCTCGGTCGCCAGTCCCTTGTCTGTCTTTCCAGCCCCGCCCATCGCGAAGTCGTCCGTCAATCTTTTCATCTTCCGACTTGCAGCCGCTCACATTCCCGGGCCGGAGACCACATGGACGAAGATATGAGTCCGCGCTCCGGCTGCTTGGGGCGGGCGCGCTGCATTCGGCGGCGGGGAGTTGGTCGATGGTGGTGCAGCCGCTGGTAGGTCTGGACTGGGGGCGTCACGGCTGACTCGAGAGATTTCGTCAAGATCCTACAGTTATGCGATTGCTTGTGGTCCGTCCTCTTCGGGGGGCGGACCTCAAGTTACTCGACGGGGCTTATTCTCGGTGCGAGGGGGTCGGCTTCAACACTTGGGCACGCTGCTCACGCCTCCTGGGAGGTGGATGGCTGGACACCAAACTCTGGTCTTCGCTGGAAGCCACCCGTCCGTCAAGGTCATTTCATCAACCAGGTTGGCGTGGACAAACTGCTGCGGGCTCTGGGGGCTTTTCGGGTTCATATGATGATACACCTTTATAGAGTCAAGCTCTGAGGCCAAAAGCCATTGAGGACTTCAAAATGCGTTATGGTATCTGATGGACTCTGAACAAACTTGTTCTTGAAATCTTTTCTCAGCATTATTAGCTAGCCACCCTGCAGGTAGTTGATATCTATCTGGTCTATCCATCCATTCCTATTGCTTCCTTGTATCCCAAGTGTCCGTTGAAGGACCATGCTTTCGCTGCCGACTCCCAATCACGAACCAAACGCCCCGCGCTCAGTGACAATGCAATGCAATGACGGACACCACACCCTAATTCGTCCCGGCAGAGGCCTGTTTCTGCTCTTCCTCCAACTCTCGTCGTCTTTGGGCAGCTTCGATCTCGGCCTTCATCCCCTTGGCCTTTTGGCGGGCCTCGTACAGGTCTCTGCTCTTCATGATCCGTTGGACGATGGTGCCGGCGTTGACATCCTCGAACTCGTGGTTCCCAATCTCGCGGAAGATGCCCATCTTCTTGGGTGCCGCGTAGACGTCGTCGTCCGTGTGCGGCATAAACGAGGTCGGCCCGTGGTAGACGGCATCGGGTGTCCCCCAAGGAAGGGAGCTCAGGTAGGAGGCCGTGGGTGTAAAGGGTGCGCCAAAGATGATGGCGTGAATGTACTGTGGGTGTGGACTGTCAGCTGTCGCTCCAGGAGGGAAATGGTTGAACAAAACATACCCGGCATTGAAGGACGCAGAGCCCGCGCTCGAAAATGTTCATGATGGGGTAGTTAACGCCCTTCCATGTGTTGATGACCTCGTCGTTGTGGACGCCCGCCACGACAAAGACGGGGCCGTAATCAGCGCCCTTGCCCTTCCGCTCCTCCACGGCCTGCTGCGAGTACCAGCCCTCCTTCCTCGCGAGCTCTTCCTCAGTCTGCGTGACGGAGCGCAGAAACTCAATGTGGCCGCTCGAGAAGAGATCGAAGCCGCCGTCGACGTAGACGACCCTCTGGCCGGGCTTGGGACCCTTGCCCTTGAACAGCTCCCTGAAGACGCCCGCCTTCTTCTCCTTGGCCGCGCCCGCGTCCTGCTTGTCGGACCAGAACCACACGTCAACACCCGGGTTCCGCGCTGTCTCGTCCGTGGCATACAGCCGGATCCGCTCCTTCATGGCCTCGCCCGTGGCCCTGCGCTCGTCGGCGGTCCCGTGACCGTCCTCGCCAGCCAGCACGCGCTCGAGGTCCTTGATGAAGTGCCCCTTAGTGCACAGCAGCATGCGGCCGACGAGGTCCGTGGTCGAGATGCTCGGGGTGCGCTTGACGACCTTGAAGCGGTCGGCGGCCTTGACGAAGCGGTAGCAGTCCTCGCCGCCGCCGTCCGACGTGATGTCGTCGCCGTGCACCACGTACTTGCAGCCAAAGTGGCTGATCCAGTCGAGCTGCGTCACGTAGGGCGCGTGCGCGATCGACTTGGTCACCCAGCGGCAGGCGTCGGTTGCCAGCAGTCGCTCGCGCAGCGTCATGACTGTCGGTCCCTTGTTCTCCATGATGGCCTCGTCCGAGTGCACGCCCACGTACAGCTCGTCGCCGAGCTGGCGGGCCTGGACCACGGCGCCGGCGTGGCCTGAGGGGCATGTCAGTGGTGACTGGGGGGGTTGAAGGGGGGGTGACGCGTACCGTGGTGGAAGAAGTCAAAGCATCCGTCGACCCAGAGCCGGCCCTCGAGAAGCTCGGGTGCGGGGTCTCCAGGCGGGAGAATATCGTCCGTCGAGGACATGGTTGGAGAGCTTCCGGTACGTCCAATCGCCAGTTCGTTTGGCGCTTTGATGTTTGACGATTGCGAATCTAGTCAATGTTGTGATATGGCTGAGATGCGGTGAGCCGGTGGTGGCTGGTGGTCAAGTTCAAGTCCCGGCGGGGTGACGATGTTTACAAGCCGAGATGATGCTGAGCCGGTAGGTGGTCTTGAAAAGCAACGGACGGGGCTTATATACTACCGCAAGATAAAATGAGTCGTATGAGAGTAAAATACATGGATTCTTTGAGAATTTAATCTTAGGTAGTCGGACGCCAAATTCACAGGCTAAGTTGCGATGTCCACCAGTTCGTCATTTCAGGCAACCCACCTTCCTCCTGTGTACACTCCAGCCCTGGTTTGTTTGTTAGCGTGGGACATGACATGCAGTAGCCAAGGCCATGAGCCTGTTGATGAAGGCTCCAAAATATCAACTGTCCCCCTATGATGGAGCTAGCTAGGCCCTGCAAGGAGGGAGAGAGTTCTCGCTTGCTTGGCAGAACGTCTCGCGCTAACAAACAAAGCAGTGGTTTGCCGCTCGTGAGTGCCCTGAGTGCTTGGCCGACCCCTCCCCCGCACTAAACTCCAGCCTTTCCATTTCCATCCCGTTGTGAGGTTCCGGCAGTCTTGAAAGTTGAGACATAAACTAGGTCGTGGCTCACAAGCCCGCCGGCGCTCAAGATCAGGTTACACCCTCGAGACCAATGAAGACAAGAGCGTAAAAGATGGGGATTGTGTTTGTCTCAGGCTGCCCGGGCGGGGAACGCGATGCCTCGGGGGGGACTCAGTGGGGCGAGCCACCTGGGAACTTCTGGAAGCCCGGTGCTGGGCGATCCAACCGTTTCAGCGCATGCTTGCACTCATTCTTTCTCGAAGACATTGGCGTGTCCCGGGTTATGTCGCCGATGCTTGGGCTGGTGGCATTGCAGAATGGGGGCGGCGGCGATGGGTTCCGTCCATGTCGGGCCCAAAACGACTTCCAGGACTCGTCAACCACGGTTCGTCCACCCATTCGGATGGATGGTCCCTGGTCTCGATGCCGCGCCATCGCGGCCGACCATGGAACGGAGAAGGTGTGTTGAGAGAGCCGCGCAGTATAAGTGGTGGCGCCGTCCGAGCTTGGAGGGGGTCGTTGGTCGTTGCACGACGCCTATCTTTCAGGTTGCATCTGTATCTTGTCTGTATCCGCGGAACTTAACTGCAAGGTCGAGGTCACTCCTTCCGCAAGAGAGACAACACCATCCTTTTCCCAACACACACCATCCCGGCAGTTCGACACCGATTCTCCCAGGTTCCCAGGCCAAGCTTGTCTCCTTGCCGTCGACCTCGCAACCCCTGAACCCGACGGTCGTGCCTTGCAGACGCGCGGAGGCTTCTCCAATCACTTTGCGCCCCCAGGCTCGCCAGGCCACTAAACAGTGCGCAAAACGGGGCCCTGAAATTTGCGGATCGCGGATGACGAACAGGTGCAGCGATTTGGGATTGCGAGGTGGCTTTTCGCGAGGCCGACTCGCGGATTCATGAGACATGCAGTCCACGACGACGCCGACATCCAACGTTGCCTTTTTCTCGTCCTTTTTCAGCGGCAGCAGTTCCAACTTTGCCGCATCCTCCTCCCACGCCAAATCCCGCCCCGGCACCAGCTCGGGCGAAGCCGGTGGCGCCCCGCCCAGCATCATCGACGCCAGCCCTTCCCGCCTCCAGAAGGACCGCGATCGCAAGCCCTCGTTTGGCCGCAAATCCTCCTTCTCCACCTCGTCGCCGAGCAAGTCGTTGACCAAGCGCCGCACCTCCTCGTACGGCGCGAATGGCGGCGTCGCCGCTTTCAACGCCGTCCCCCCCTTGCCCGACCTGAACATTGCCGCCGCCGCGAAGCTCTCCCGCGACACCGAGACCCTCCAGTCCCCCGCCTCCATCGACAGCTTCTCCAAGATGATGAGCCGCACCGCACCCACCCCCGTCAATGGCTACCCCTCGGCCGCCCCCGGACAACTTGGTCCACCCGCCAATGTCGTCAGCGGCATGGGGCAGCCGCAGAGCGAGCTGGGCGTCCTCCACCAAAACATACAGGACACGGCCAACAAGAGGATATCCACCCTCGAATATCTACGCAAGGCGTAAGCTCCCCCCCTTCTCCGTCGCCAGACGCCCACAGACTAACCCGTGTCCCCGTCCAGCCACGAAGGCCGCGTCTACTGGTTCAACACGCTCCTCTTCGACAAGCCCGACCTGGCCCGCATGCCCTACTTTGACAACCGCAAGCTCGCCCGCCGCGCCACCAACTACCTCCTCCTCGGCATCTCCCTCCCGACCGTCATCGACCTCAACTCCAACAACGCCACCGACTTCCTCCGCAGCCTCCTCACCCTGCTCGCCGAATTCGAAAACTTCCAAGCCCTCCACTCCGAATCAGGCGCGCCCAACTCCCTCTCGCGCGCCCGCTTCCCCCAAATGTTCCGCCGCACCGGCCCCTCCCTCGCCAAGGGCCGCCGCTCCAGCAGCGCCACGTCTGGCGAGTTCGGCGGCCCCGACGTCCACGAGAACGGCGGCCTCGGCCCCGGCCTGGGCGGCGCGGCCATGACGGCCTCGGTCCTCTCCCTCGCCACGAGCAACGGCTCCGCCTCGACCGGCGGCGGCAGCGGCGGCGCGGCCCCACCGACCTCTGTCCCCCCCGCGAGCGTCATCAACTTTGCCGCCTCGGAGACGGACCTGCTCCCGGGCGAGGAGTACTCGCACCTGCTGACGCCGTCGCTGCCGTTCGACCCCGACTTTTTCGAGACGTTTGCCACGCTGTGCGACGTGCTCATCGACACGTACACGCGGCTGCTGAGCCTGATGCCGACGCCGCGCGAGTGCGGCGGCGCCGTGGCCGAGCTGTTTAGCAAGGTGGACAGCCGCGTGCGCAAGATCATCATCTCGGGCGTCATCAAGGAGTTTGAGGACTCGAGCCGCGCCGGGGTGCGCGCCGAGGTGGCGAATGTGGGCAGGGTCGTGCTCGGGGGGTTGATGTAGGACGTCGACGTCCCGGTGCTGGTGCTGACCAAGGGGCAGGTGGTTGCCGGGGGCTGGGGTGGAGGGGGCTGTCAGAGGTCGGTCAGCTGCAAGATGCCATGAAGCCGGGTTTCAGGAGTTTTTGGTTGGGGTTCGTTGAATCTTTTTGTTGCATGAGGATACCACTTGTTTTTGAGTTTGGATGCTTGGCTGTATGTTATTTGTGGGAAAAGGCGCGGATGGGCCGGTCGGTGCGAGGTTCGCTTGTCTTGGATACAGACACGCGCAGAGATATATTGATATAAATGTGGGAAATTTGAAGCAATGTTTTGCTTGGTGTTCATGTTTTGGTTTTCTATTTTCCACCTTCCTCCCCCAACTGTGCAACAAAAGAAAGTAGTGCGCTATGCTAAGCTATGGGTACATGTGATAAACAAAAAAAAAGTATGCCGTTGTTGGCGCGCCGTGTGGCAGTGGTTTTAAACAAAAAAAAGGATATCTGCAAAGACAGGACAGAACCGAGCCCAGGACCAGGGCTTTCTCAAATACAGGCATAGATCTCCGCGGTTAGAAACCCATAGTGACATCAATCGTCTCGGGCGTAAATCGTGAATCATAGCTTCATAATCATACAGCAATCTCCTGCTTATGGTGTGGCGCTTGCTGCTGCTGCTCCCCGACGAGGCTATACGGCGTCGGTGGTCGAGAACTCCCCCGTCGGCTAGACGACAGTTGGAGATGGTTGAGCTTTGGCGAGTGAGGATTGGGCGAGTGGGTGTGCTGATGATGATGAGTGGTGGCGGCGCCCTGGAGGGCAACAGCGGGGGCCGGAGCTGCTGCGTACGTGGTCGTGGACGGATATGAAGAAGTGTTGATCGAGGCGCTGAGGGTCATCATGGTCTTCTTGTGCCGCAGCGCCGTCATGGGCGACATCGGTCTCGGGGACGTGGAACGAGGCGATGAGGGGCGCAGGGAGATAAGGGATCGGTGTTGTCGGGAGTGTTCGGGGGTCTGGAGGGTTAGATGGTTGGGCCTCTTGGTCTCCGCTGCTGCTGAGGGCACAGGAGGGGTGGTGGTCGGTGTGGCTTCCGGTCGCGGTCCGGCAACAGGTTTCTCTGACTTTACGGCAGAGGCGGTTGTTGCTGCAGGCGCTGCTGCGGGAGTCGACTTGGGGGTGGCTTTGGCCGTCTCCGGCTTGGGCGTTTCGACCTTTGGTGTCGTCGGGGGGGTCGATGCTCCCGAGCCGGCGGCGTTGGACACGGCAGTGTTTGCCTGTGCCGGAATGGGGGCGGTCGCGGCGTTCCCTTGGGTCGTTTCTGACTCGGGCTTGTCTGTCGCGGTGGGTGTGTTCGCGGGTAGAGGAGCCGTCGGGGTAACGTTTTGCGTTGCCGTGGTTGATGGCGCTGGTTTCTCAGCACCGTTTGTTGGAGCTGCTGTATGGGGGGTGGCAGCGGTCAGTGTCTCCTTGCTGGAGGAGTCGGCCTGAGCTCCGTTTTTGGTTTCGGTCTCTTCATCTGTTCCTCCGGGTGTCTGGACGACTGTTGGTGGTTCGGCCCCTGTTGTTCCCAGGCCCGCCAGGCCTTCCGCACCAGCCTCAGCCTCCAAGGCAAGCCTCGCCCCATCCCAGACGTCTGCCGAGGACATTACATCCGCCAGCCTTCCAATATCCTTCCCCTCTCCCTCCTCATCCATGGCCGTGCTCGCCCCGCCATCTGACTCGGCATCAGAGTCGTCTGAATCGGCCTCCACGGTCTCCAGCTTGTCCTCGGCATCTGGGGTAGGGATAGACTCGACCTTGTCCAGGGGCAAAATGCTATCAATAAGTGGCAGGTTCTCCACCGTCGCGAGCCGTTCAGCCAGCGATGGGCTGTGTGGTGCCGGCGACGGTGCCGGCATCAGGGGTCCCACCAAATGCGTCGGACCCCGGGGTGGCGCCGCATTCGACACCGGCGGAGACGATGGTTCCGCCCGATACCTCTCCGCCTCCTCAGCCGCCCGTCTTTCCGCCTCGGCCCGTTGCTGGGCCTCTTCCTCTTCCATCCGCATCCAGTACCTCCCCATGGCTGCCTGATTCTCCTGATGCCGCCGGAGCTTGGTGGGGCTCTGCAGTGTCACCTTTGGTGTGTTGGCGGGTGACACGGGGTCGAGCGGTGCCAGGTATGTCACAGTGCTCTTGCTCCTTCGCTTTACGGGCATGAATCGGCGGCCTGGGCCGACTTCGACGCGGTGAACCGTCGCTTTGGCGAATCGCACGGTTGCCCCGGGCGATAGCGGCCGGACGATGGGCGAGCCTGGCTGGGATATGGTGTCAGATTCGGCGGCTTCGCCGGTCGTTTGGACCAGCGGAGATAGGCCGGTAATGGTCGCAAGCTGGTCGGGGCCGGGGATCGCGGCCGAGGAGGAGTAGGATCGAATGTGCCTAGGTGGTGGTCTTTGGCCGTCTGGGCTAGAAACACGAAGGATCCCCTTTATTGGCATTGGCGGGGGGGCACTGGATGGAAATGTCAGAATCGTTAGAATCTTTGGGTTGCGTCGTGGGGGGTGGTTACCTTTGCGGTTTTGCTTCCGAGTTGGCTGCTGCGAGTCGACTCTGTGACTTCTTCTTGCGGATATCGGCCGTCTTGTTGACCTTTTCCGAAGAACCGGGCTTGGTGATCTTGGGCGCGGCCTCTGCGGTCTTTGAGCTCTTGGTCTTAGTACTTGCGTCCTCCTTGATGGCGGCGAGGTTCGTAAAGGAAGATCTTCGAAGCGTATGCGAGTTGGTACGTGCCTTCTTCTTGAGGTCGCCGCCATGGCTGTATCTGCGCTGCTTCGAGGGACCCTGAGCGAGCGAGCTGGACGGTGGCGGTGCCGAGGATGGCGAGGAAGTGGAGGACGGTCTCAAGGGAACGGTCCGTCCTTGGAGGTAGGTCAGGACCGTGGTGAGAGAGTCCTTCCTCTGAGGCTGACGGAGGGCATCCGGACGATGTTTGGGTTCCCTCTGCTCCCTCTGCTCCTTCTGCTCCCTCTGTTCCCTCTGCTCCCTCGGTTCCTTGGCCTCTTTGGCTTCCCTGGTCGACATGGTGGATGTCCGCCACGAAAGGGACGGGCGATATCATCGAAGAGAGTGGCTTGGTGGATGGATGGCAGGAACATGTAGCACCTCCCGCAAGAACATGAGTTAAAAGCTCAGCGAATACCTGCTGCAGGCGATCTGGGACTCTGGCAGAAGCAGCCGAACGGCATGCTCGTCCGGGGTTGGGGTTCGGGCAGTTGGGCCACAATCGCACGACTGGTGAAGGTTGGGGGCCCAATCACGATGGCAGCATGCAGAGGTGCAGCATCGCGTCTGCTTCAGTGCCATCTGGCATCACTTGATGACCGACAGCTATTTATCCGAACAAAACAAGTTTGGTTTGGCGGTGGGATTGTGGAATCGACATGGACATTTGTGCGGTGATGTGCTGGGGGAATACCCTCCCGAGTGCACTTGGCCGTCTCGCTCTCCCCGGGACACCTTGGTCTGGGACGGGCAGCCGAGTTGTACGACACAAGGTCGTCCTCCGAGTACTCGTTTTGCTGTCTTGTTACCTACAGTAGTACAAAGCAAAGCGCAAGGCTCCCGACCTTGAAACATGGACTGGCCCGTCCGTGGTGGTCGGCCAGCAGAGGTGCCGGCCGGGGTGGCTCTTCAGCACAAGACAGGGGCACCTGCAACGGCATCTGTCATTGTTGGATGCGTGTCAACCGCAGGGGCAACGGTGCCCATTGGCGTGGCTTGTTGGCTCTCTCACCCATGGTCCAACGCGTTTGGGAGACACAGTGGTGACGCAGGGAAGCCTGCCCGAGGCGGCCCGAATCCACGTGTACCGTCTTGCTGGGTGGGCTAGGCGCCGACAAGGACAGCAGGAGGACTGACAGCAGACAACAACCAAGACAAGCAGACTGGCGAGCGGCCAGCTTCTTGTATGCACTTGGAAGGGGGCCGATCGGGGCCTGGTCAAGACGGTTTGGTGCCTTGCCGACGAGCCCGATCGGGTCTCCAAGTGCCGGGCCAACTCGGTCCCCTCCGGCTATGGAAGGGTTGCCAACCTGCCAACCTGCCAACCCACCAGTTCTTGGAATTGGTGACAAGTGACGAGGCGCCCCCAAGGCCGAAAAGCGGCGGGAGAGTGTCATCTCAAGGTGGCTCGGCCCGCCAATTGTCGAGGCGTTGTGGTTTGGTGAAGAAGAGGCGGCGCTGGAAGAGCAGCACGTGAACATGTCGTGGGGGAGGTTGATTGGGTTCGCGGGGTTCTCCAGTGGCTCCCGTCACGGGTCGGATTTTTTCAAGGGACGCGTCGTAGCAGGGGGGTTCGCCTATCCCCGGCTATCTACGGCCCAAACTTGACGTCAATTGGAATTCCGCCCCAGCAATCGGAAAATTCCACACCTCCTCCTCCCCCATCAAAGGCTTGTCTGCCTTCTTCCACAGCCTGCCCGCGCTCATCCTCGCAGTATCAACGCATCAATTGGCTCGACATGGCAGTGGGGATCTCAATTCCAAGGTCACACTCGCGCTCGGTGATGGTGGAGGAGTCCAAACGACGTGCGACTGTCGGCTTCGGGTCGGCAATCGGTGTTTGATGGAAGCGTCCCCGCAGCCGTTGCCCCCGTTTGACTCATGAGAGTTGCGAAACAGGTGGTCCCAGATATCACCACCGCCCGTGCCGGAGCGGTCGAGGCTCCGGTATTCGGATGCGAAGGCCAGCAAGGGAGGTAGGACGGCACGGGTCAGCTCGGCCCCCCCACGGGGTCAGCCTGCAGGGCGACGGATTCTGTCTTGAGAGGAGTCCCCGGAGCATGTCCCTCGCACGGAATGGGGGGCCGGGCCGGCTTGATATAGCGTCTTGGGCCCGTCCCCGTCGGGACTCTGGACTCTGGCGCGCCTACCCCCGGCATAGACGGCCCAGATCGGATCTCGATGAGTCTTTCGACCTTCTTCGCCGCCGCAGGGCGCCAAGTGGACTATGACGGGCCCATCGCGCTGGCTGCTTGACATCATGCACAATCAACGCCCTCCACTTGACTAGGGCAATCCAGGGAGCACATTGGTCAATGGGTCACCTGCTCGAGAAGTTTGCCGGCTGGTACACTATTTTAACATAAACCTCCATTGCGCCGGCCCATTTTCCACTCACCGCGCTTTCCATTCATCCCTCCCGTCATCCCTCTTTGACTCTTTGTGTGCCAGCAGTCAGTTTGTTCCTTGACCCACACCGCAGCTCCCCCCAAACCACACTTCCATCTTTTGCCAGTCACCGCCCCGGCAGGCGTTGTACATCGCTCCTCCATATCTACATATTCACCCCAGACCTCCTGTCGACATGACTCAGACGGCCCCCAGGAGCCATGCTGGCGAGCAGGATGTCGACCTCACCGCTTCCGCGCTGGACCACAGGATAGAGGCCAACGGCAAGGCCAATGGCCACGTCAACGGCACAAACGGCGTCAACGGCCACTCCAACGGCCCCGCGGCGACCACCCTGCCGGCCCTCGATGCTTCCAAACTCACCGTTCACACCGCCGACCACACGGCGCGCGAGGTTCCCGACGAGGCCACCGCGTGCGCCGGCAACGAGACCATTTGCACCGACCACATGGTGACGTGCAAGTGGACGGCCGCCGGCGGGTGGGAGGCGCCCGAGCTGAAGCCCTACGGACCCCTCACCCTGATGCCGACGGCCTCGGTGCTCCACTATGCCACCGAGTGCTTCGAGGGCTTGAAGTTTTTCCGCGGCTTCGACGGCAAGCTGCGCCTCTTCCGCCCCGACCTCAACGCCCGGCGCATGCTCATGTCGACGCTGCGCATTGCCCTCCCCGGCTTCGACCCCAAGGAGCTGGAGAAGCTCATCATCGCCCTCGTCGCCAAGGACGGCCGCAAGTGGCTGCCCCGAGACCGCCCGGGCTCCTTCCTCTACATCCGGCCCGCTGTAATCGGCACCCAGCCCCAGCTCGGCGTGCAGGCGCCCAAGGAGGCCCTGCTCTTCATCACGGCCAGCTTCATGCCCCGCATGGATGCCCCGGCGGGCGGCATGAAGCTCCACACCAGTCCCGAGGACATGGTTCGTGCGTGGGTCGGCGGCTTCGGCTACGCCAAGGTTGGCGCCAACTACGGCCCCAGCCTGCTCGCGACGGCCGAGGCGAGAGCGCGCGGATACGGCCAGATCCTCTGGCTGTACGGGCCCGAGGGGTACTGCACTGAGGCGGGCGCGAGCAACTTCTTTGTTATCTGGCGCGCCAAGGACAGCGGCAAGCTCCAGCTGGTGACGGCGCCCCTGGACGACAAGCTCATCCTCGACGGCGTCACCCGACGGAGCATCGTCGAGCTTGCCAAGACGAGATTGCCTAGCGAGCTGGAGGTTGTCGAGCGTCGCTACACGATCGACGAGGTCCTCGAGGCGGACAGGGAAGGCAGAATTGTCGAGGCTTTTGCAGCAGGTACTGCGGTAAGATAACCCCAACCCCAGCGGTCTTGAGAGGCTGTGGCTACGCAAACGTTGCATGGATGACTAACTCCGGGTATAGTTCTTCATCTGCCCCGTCTCCGCCATCCACCACCGCGGAAAGGACGTGGCCATCCCCATGGGCAAGACCGGAGAGAGTGGCCTCTACACGGCCAAGATCAAGGGCTGGATGAAGGACATCATGTACGGGAACGAGCAGCACGAGTGGGGCGTCGTCGTCGACGAGGAGTAAAGTGCGAGCGTCAGCGGTGATCATAGTTTGGCATTTTCAGGCTTTTTGGTCCAGCATTGCATGTTGTTTTTGGCGACTAGGCGGCGTTCAAAGGCTGGGATTGGTGCTGAGGGACATAGAGCTCGCTAGACTGATAATGAAGTCGTCGGTTGTACCCATCTCTGTCGTTCGACCATGGCCTCGTCGTACCGCGGGAGGCTAGAAAATGAGGAGGGGTACCAAGCGGTGGAAATACCGGTTGCCCGGCCATGTCTGTGGCTTGTTACCTCGCTGTCTATATTATCATCGCACAACAACGCCCAATAAATCCGAGCCTGAACGTACAAGAGAGACCTCAGTCGTCCGCCCCCAACAATCCTGACCCAGACCCTAACCCTAGCACCACATCAGCCCCTTTTCAGCAGATCAAGATTCAAAACACACAACACAGTCCAGTCACACCACGGCCTAGCGCCATCCCATATTCCCCTCACCACCGCCATCTCCCTCAACCCAACCACAATAACCAACCACGACAAGCAACCCATCGAGCAAACAACAAACACCCACCCACCATGGCCTCCACCAAACCAACCCTCATCTTCGTCCCGGGCTCCTGGTTCCCCTCCTCCTGCTGGGACCCCGTCACCGCCCTCCTCACCTCCCCCCCGCACAACCTCCCCTGCGTCACCATCCCCCTCCCCTCCACGCACACCCCCCTGCCCCCTCCCGAGGGCACCCCCTTCCCGACCCTCCTCGACGACATCACCGCCATCCGCACCGCCATCACCGCCTGCACCTCGGGCGGCTCCGACGTCGTCGTCGTCGTGCACTCGTACGGCGCCATCCCGGGGCACAGCGCCGCGCGCGGCCTCACCCTCCCCGCCTCCCCCGACCCGGACAGTAAAGAGGGCCACGTCATCGGCTTCGCCATGCTCACGACGGGCTTCACCGCCACGGGCGTGGCATTCCTGGAGGGCATGGGCGGGACCCCGCCGCCGCTGTGGCGCGCGGACTACGACGCCGGCGAGGCCATCCTGCAGGCTGATCCACGCGAGGTCTTCTTCCACGACCTGCCGGCTGAGGAGGCCGAGGCGTGGGCGGGTAGGCTGGGTCAGCAGGCGCTGGCGCCGCTAACGGGAGGCGGGGAGCACGCGTATTCGGCTTGGAAGGAGGCTCCGTCGTGGTATTTGGCTGCGAAGGGGGATCGGGGGCTACCGGTGGAGGCGCAGCGGATGCTGGTCGAGATGGCGCGGGCGCAGGGCGGGGACGTGACGCTCCGGGAGGTGGAGGGGGGACATGCGGTGATGCTGAGTCGGCCCGGGGAGGTCGCGAGTTTTGTGGCCGAGGCGGTGGATGATTTTGTGGCGAGGAAGACGGCGAGAGGGTTCTAAGTCAGGGGTGTTGTGGCAAGAATTATCTTGACACATTTGTATAGATCTAAAACCACTCCTCTCTTGCTACTACTTTGACCGTCCTTGGTGGCTTTTGTTCTATGATGTTCTTGTCTATCTGGCCTTCAATGCCTTCAAAAATGGCAAACTTGGTCGAAGCTGAATCAGTGCTCTACGCCAGGAGGGATATCCGGAAAGCCCCCCTACCGCGACTCTCAACCCTCTTGCGCGCCCGCCCCTTGTCGTCCCAACCCCCCCCGCTCGATCCTCGCATACAACATCATTGTCACCCACACCAGCAACAAGTAGTAGGGTCGTCGACTTGTTGTATCTGAGGGCAGAAGGAGCCCAGAGATGGTACAGAAGCGATGTAACCGTCACGGCTCGTCGATGGACTGGAAGTAAATGTGGAGATCCGGGACTGTTTGCTTGCGAAAGTCCTGAAAACATTAGCTTCGAGAAAACGCATACACTATTCCAGTGGCTCTGGCTCACCTTCTCAATTTCCTTCACCGTTGCAAGGGCTACTTCGCTGAGCCGATCCAATTCCGTTTGTGCATCTTCAATCTCCTTCCTTGCCGCAATGCGAAACCTCTCCAGTGTGTCTTGGAAGAGAGCCGTGTCGTCATTGGAATCTTCCTGATGTGCGTCCTGGTCGAGAAGAGTCTCGCGGTGGAACTTGTCGACCTCTGCATCGGCGACCTCCCACTCGGCCCATAGCTGGTTGAGATCGGCCTCGTACTTTGGAAGCTTTGTCTCCACATCGGCAACCAAGTCGCCCGCGACTTTTCGGATACTGCGGACCTCGCCGTCGGCTGGACTGCATTCATCGTAGCGAATTTCCACCCGAGAAAGGGGTGTGCAAAGTATCTTGTTTTGCGTATCTATGGCGGCCAGAAAAGCGGACTCTCCTTTGAGAGTGCCACCGAGTTTTCGGGACAGTTCAGAATAGGCCTGCTCCAGCTGCGTGGCCGCCTTCTTACGAAGGGTTTCGGCGCTCTCTCGGTGGTGTTCTGGATGCCGAAGTCAGTTTGTGTAATGTGAGAGGGACAGAAAGATCTAGGGCTACCTCGGGACTTACTCTTCAACTTCTGGATCAACCCGTCAGGTTCAACGTCAGAAGATTGCTCCCTCCGTGCCCGGCGACGAGACTCTTTCTGGAAGGGGGCGGTGCGTCTGTGGTTGAAGATGGGGGCGATGGTCGTCGTGCGGTGGGGTTTCTTCTGAATCAAAGTCGCGCTGGTCTTGCTCTTGACTGGGGAAGGCTTCCTCGCTTCTGGGAAGAGACGGTCTCGGAAGGAGGATACCTTCTTGGGCCTGGTGTGCTCGGACGAGGATCTGTTGTCGGCGTTGGGCTTTGGGGCAGGTGGGACGAGAGTCGACGTTTTGGCGGACGTTTCAGCAGGCTGCGTTCTTGCTGGCAATCGCGCGAAAGCTGGTTCATCTGCAACTGTAGGCATTTTGGCAATGGCGGGACAGTCGGCCCTCGACAGTGGTGGCCATGAGCATGTTCAAGCAGAGATGATGCTTCGGAGGGCGAGGAAGGGAAAGGAATTTCTGGGCTGGCCCTTGTCCCCTCATGAGTGAGAGGGCAAGAGCCATCGTGGTCCTGCGTCCAAACTCCTGCCCGGTGGCTGTTCAAGTGCTGGAGCTGAGTTTATCCACCTGAAAATAGAGGATGGAAGTAGCTGCCCCGTAGGTCCTCAAGTTCCATCGGAGGGAAGAACCACCATCCGAGAAAACTGAAAACGCCAACTGGAATCATCGGGAAATACTTTCATCATTTGCAAAGACACCACGAACCTCACCCAACACTCCCTGGCCTGCCTGTGAAAGTGTAGCATCAAAGGTAAATGTTAAAGCAGCCTAGGTATATGGTAACTGAACTCCCTGGAACTGACAAACAGGCAGGAAGTGACTGCACTGCCAACACCCGACGTGGGTATTGAGAGGGCTGGACGACATGACGCTGAGCTCCCCAGTGTCGGTGCAGAGCCATGGAAACTATGCGTCGACATACCCCTATTCATGCGCGTGCCCGTTTCCATAGCGACCCGGCCCGCGCTCGACCGAGTCCAACTGGTTTCCCTGGGAGCCTGGGTCTAGAGCGTCCTAGTCACACAGCAGCCGCAGAGTGCCGACACGGGGAGACGCAGCGGCTTCAATGCTTCAATGCCGCTTGGAGCGTCGTACTGGTACCCAACATGGTAGCATTCGAGGCCGGTTTCATGACAGCCGGTACACGGTGCGTCGTCGGCCATGAGCCATCGGCATGTACCGCATGGGCAAGACGCCTTGGTACAACGGCTTCAGGCCCGCATCTCTCGCGCCAGGGAGACGGTGGAGGCCCAAGAGACTAATATACTTGAACTGCAAGGATTGTCTTCTCCTCCCCTGAAAGATTGTCCGCAGATCCTAGACCACAAAGGCGAGAATGGGTTCCCATCTGGGATGATACGAAATAACAATGTCTAGTCCCTCCACAGCCACAGCAAGTCCTGGATGCAGCATCACAGGAAACCCCGAGATCTACGGCCTGGGAATCCGGGTGTCCTTCTATCTCCTCTGGTTCAGTCTGACGCTGTCGAGATGGATCCCCAGCCCCGAGCTCTTCCTCGTCGTACTGGGCACCCACTTCGTCTTCGCAATGGCCGTCTTCTTCGGCTTGGTCATTACAGCCGCTAACGCCAGGACTCTGTCAGCCGCCGAGGTCTACGTGACCATCATGCTCATATCGGCATTGGCGTGCTACGAGCGGGTACCCTACTGTCTCTGGCGCATGGCAACCGCATTCCGAAGGGAATTGGACAACCGGGTATACTACTTCCACCATGGGCTTGTGGGGAGAGAAGACATGGCAGGCCCCAACATCTTTGTCGTCACCGAGACCTCCCTTCTTGGCTGTGTAGTTGGACTCCAGCTCTGGTTTTTCATCAGCGGCGTCGAGTCAGGGGCTCTCTACGACACAGGAACAACCCCGGGAGGTGGCCGGTGTGTTCTCCGGGAACAGTCCGGCTTTCTCTTCACGGCATCCGACTTGCGAAGTGCCGGGTTCCGCGCTGTCAACATCATCATCATCCTTGTCGTGGTTGTCGGAAGCATAATAGTCTCGCTCGCCGACAGGGGATTGATACTCCCCCAGAACAGGAGACGGAAGCGAAAGCAAAAGCTCACGTACGTTAATCATCCCTACGACATATAATTCGGCCCCTCCCTACCAGCCGCTAACCCTCCGCCAGCCACCTCCGCCTCTGTCTCTTCAAGCAAATGCAAACCCTCATCGACCTAACCGTCACCCCCATCCTCATCGGCGCCATAGAAGCGACCCTCCTCTGGAACCGTATCCCCAACGCCAACCACGCCACCACCACCTCCCAGCTCATCCCCCTCTTCCTTAGCATCACCCTCCTCGTCTTCGTCCTCTGCCAGCTCCTCATCACCCTCGGCGAGAGCATCCGCCTCCCCTCCTACAACTCCCCCTCCTACTCCTCCTCCAACACCATCGAGCACATCTACTCGGCCATCCCCCGCTCCCCTTGCACCTGCGGCGGCCCCGGATGCCCCACCAGCAGCGACGGCGAAAAGTACTCGTACCCAACGACGACGTCCCCTTCGCTCTCCCACCCCGCCGCGACGGCGGCGCGGTATCCACGGCGCACGCAGCGGATCCCGCCGGCTCCGACGGTAGTGTCGACGTCGGAGAGCAGCAGCAGCAGCAGCAGCAGCAGCGACACCAGCGCGCGGACGGACAAGGCGGACAGCGGGGCGTCGTCGTCGCCGCCGTCTCTCAAGGGGGGAGGGTCGCCGAAGAAGTCGAGCGTTGATGGGGATGGGAAAGGGGGCTCGGGGCCACCGTCGCCAACAAAGGGGGGCAGCAGCAGCGGCAGCGGCGGGGGGCCCAAGGGGCCGAGGCCGATTTCGGGGCAGGGGAGTAGCAGCTGAGGGGGGTGGGGGCATCTCTGGAGGGGCTGGGCAGATTGTACTTGACACGTAGAATGGGGGGGAGAGGTCATGGGTATTTTGAAATATTTCTGGTTCTACGGGGGAAGGGCCACTGGATGGGAACAGCCTGTATCGTTGCCGGGGTTTGGAAATGGCCCCAAGCCAAAGTAAACATTACCCCTGAGAATGGACATGCCAGCTTGGCAGATAGCAGTCACCTCAAGAACGCGCCAAACGGAAGGAATAGACGCCAATATCAACATAAATTCAGGCCCGCCAATTGTGAAAGCCATCAACGCTAAACATACTATGCCATAATCGCCCGTCATGTGGATAAAATCAAAGACAATCCTACCCCTTTCCCAAACTCGTTCTGGTAACAGAGTTCCCGCCGTCCAACCACAAGGAACCCACGCCTATCAGTCCTTTCCAGCAGCATCCTTCCCACCCGCCTCCTTGGGCCGCCTCATTGAGCTCAGCCGATGCCTCAGCGGCACCGGCACGTAGGCCGCCTAGGCCGATGTGCGCGGCTCCGCCCCGGTCACGGTCCCGACGCCCGCCTCGGCCTTCATGGCGCTCATCTGGCTCGCCATGCTCAGCCCCGTCCCCTTGCGCTGCTCGATCGCGCGACTCCAGCGCTTCTTGTCCTTGATAGGCATCCCTTGACCATCCAGACCCAGGACCTCCATCAGCTCCGGGATCTCGGCGTGGTCCCTCGTCGTCCGCATGCGGTGGCACCACGTCACCGTCTTGGCCTCGACGCCGCCCTCGTCGTTCTCCTCGCCCTTTCCGTCCAGACTAGTATCCGACGCGCGGTGCTGCGCCGCCGACGCGTCTGTTCCGAGCCCGAAATCCCCCATCCGCCGCTCCACCTCGGCCCACGGCGTGCCGACGGGGCTGGTTCCCAGGTCCACCGGCTCAAACAGGAACTCGCCGCCAATCTGCCGCGCGGGCCCGGCCTTGGTCGCAAGCCCCGATTTGATCTGCTTGAGGCCCTGGACGATGGACGCGAGCGACGACTTGACAATGCCCTCCTTCTGGTAGGCGGGGCGCTCGCCGAGGGCGAGGGTCTGCAGCATGCCGAGCTCGTCGTAGAGCTTGCGCGTCGGGTCCGTATAGATGGGAAAGGGGCAGCCCGTCTCGGTGGCGTACATGTCGATGAGGCCGGGGTCGCCGCAGCCGACGACGGCGATAAACGTCGAGAGGGGGAGGCGGAGAAGGGCCTCGGGTGTGATGGAGGAGGAGAGGGCGCGGAGGTATTGCTGGCAGTTCTGGGGGAGGGGGGTTTAGTTTGGGGATTCAGGGGCCGGGGGGGAGGGGGGTAGGGGTAGCTTACACCACAGAAGAAGTGGCGGACAAAGATAACTAGGACGCGCCGCGCGACGTGCTTCCCGGCGTAGAGGCTGCGGAATGGGTGGCTCTTGCCATCGCGGTCTAGGAGCATGTAGTCGCCAATCTTGGCGAGGGTCTCGGGGCTGGGGAGATCATTGTTAGTGTTGACGGTCCCCTCGAAGTCGAGCGGGTTGCTGGCATCGATGTCGGGCTGGCTGCTGGGGGCGGCGCTTTGCGATGTAGGGGCTGGGGCCGTGGGTTGTGGTTGGTTTGTTGTAGTCGTCGTCGTCGTCGTCGCTTCAGCTGGCTTCGCATCGGCTGGCTTCGTCTCGGCTGGCTTCGTCTCGGCTTCGGTACTGACCGGGATCGATGTGGGCGCTTCCGGTGTCGTGGGGCCGGGCCCCGTTTTGATCTCGCCGGCTGGCGGAGCGGGCAGTTGCGGGGTCGCAGCGGTGACGTCTGGAGGGGTGGCCTTGGCCCCCACCCCGACATCAATGTCCTTGGAGTCCATCACGGCGTCTGCCGCTGGGGGATCGGCAGCCATATTGCTGATACGGCGATTCGATCGGGAACAATTTGAATTTCCGTCTCTCGGCAGACGGGTGTTTGACTATGGCGGGGTACAGACTCGGGAATGACGTGAAAAAGACCGGTGGCTTGGCAGTCGTGATGGGATGCCGGGGCCCGAACCAACAGGGGTGCTCAGCTCTGGATATATTGTTAGCACGAGAGGTTGGAGGATCTAGCCAAGGAGTCTGTCTACCTGTCAAGAGAGGGCGCTGATATGGGAAGGAGAGGCCCGTATCTGTACCAACTTGGCTTCCAGGAGGAGAGGAGCTGACTCTGGCGATGTCAACCACTTCAAACCTGCATCAAGTTGAAATACAACATAATTGGGCACCAATGGCGTAGCTGAAGAAGAAGAAACAGGGACTCAGGCTGGCAAGATGCGTCAAGGGAACTAACGCCATCTTAATGGTCGAGACAAGACATAAAACATGGCACACTCCTTCCTCCCCACCCAATCCTGCCCTGCTGCAGTTGAATCCCAGGGGGCGCCCCGTGCCGCTGGGTACGGATACACCGCCACCCAATACTTGTCCCCCTGGCTTCGTATTCTTTGCCATGAGGCGTCCTTTGCCCCTCTGCAACAGCACAGACAGGCAAACCAAAGAAAGCCTGGTGAATGTGATGTTGCATTCTAATCACGGCTTCTAATCATAGACTTTGTCGTCTTTGTCGCCTTTGTACGCAAAAATACACATGCGCCAAGCAAGCCAAACAACTTACTCACCTTGCCCTTCTTTCCCCCAAACTATTTTTCGCTGACCAGGAACGATGGGCTTGACTTACAAGTATACTTACTACATATATGTTCAGGACATGTTCAGGACATGTTGGAGCAAACATTGACTACATGTCGAGGGTAAACGAGTGCATTCGACCCTATACGCTGACTAGCTAGGTCCTTTTTTTGTCTTTTTTCAAAACAAGCGCACCGGGGAAGAAGGAGTGGCTTCCGGGTGGTTGCAAAGTACCAAAACATCGCGAAACGGGCGTGGTGGAGCCTGGGCAGCCCAGTGCTCCATGCCTCTATCTCCCAGTTCCCGAGAATCAAAAGTTTCGAGGAAACTCAACAAGCTGCCTCTTGGCCTGCATCTTATCTCGACTCCTCCTGGCCATCTGTTCGCTGATGCGTCCAGTGGCCCGGGATCGGCTCAAGTGCTCTGCCCTCAGACTTGAGAAGAGCCCGCGCCAGGGCTCTCCACAGTCACCTCCCGCCCCTTGAAGGGCCTTCCTCACCCGGCGCGCCGAGTAAAACACCCAACGACTCATCCACAAGGCCTCCCCACTAAGCACCAGCTCAGGTAATGCTGTCGCACATCGCTGGGTGATGGAGTCGGGGCTCTCTGAGGTGGCTGGAACTCAAATTCCACCGTTTGCAGAGCCGCCGTGTGCTTGCCAATCGGGCACCGCCTCGTCGTCGGTCCGTCCAAACTCGCCATCGGTTGCCTCAGTCGGTCGACGGTGAGTTCCGATATCTCATGCTAGATGGGAAGTGGATCCGGCCGTCATTGCTGGCGCGCCTTGGGCTTGTTCGCTTCGTCGTTTTTTCTGCATGTGAAGAGCAAGCAGACAATCACTCTCCGAGCCCTCAGTCGAAGCCGGTGCCTATCTGGCTCGCAAACGCCGTGCTGATGCTCTTCTCGTCATCGTCGTAACGCCGGCTGTATCCATTCACCATTCGTCCACTGTTCTCCACGTACTGCTTCAGTCGATCGCTTTGCGTGTACGAGGTAGGGCGAGCCGAAGTGATGGCATCGCTGAGACCGGCGCCGAGACTGGCACCTCCTTGGCCAACTCCCTTGCCCCCAATGACGCTGGCCGTCGCATCCGTGAACTCGCTGTTCGCAACACTCTCCCCGGCGACGCTCTCCGTGGCCCGTCCGCGGCCCTTGGCCCCAGGCCGACCGCCAACGGCAGCTCCGGGAAGGCCGGGCCACTGCTCCGGGTGGAAGTTGGAGAACATCTGCGGGTAGGCAGATCCCAGGGCAGCACCACCGAGGGCGGAGCTGTGGATCGACGAAACGTCGTCCGGGATATAAGAGAGCATTGATCCAGCATCGTAGTCCCGGACGGAGCCATTGGCGCCACCGTACCGGCTGCCGTTGGCATTGGGGTAGCCAGGAGAGACCTGCTGAGGCTGGTTGAAGCCCGACTTGGGCGGGCGGTACGGCGCCTTGGGTCGGCTGAACTGTAGCAGCGAAGTCTGTAGGTTGGTCAAAGGGCCCTCGACGAGGCACTTGTGATCCTTGAAGTGGATCAGGAGATGATGCCAGAGGTCATGCTTGGCCAGCACCTTTGGGTTTCCAATAATGACCAGACCGTACTTGGCGCGCGTCAAAGCAACGTTGAGACGGCGGGGGTCGGACAAGAAACCGATGCCCTGGTTCTCGTTTGAGCGCACGCAGGACAGAACAATGAAATCCTTCTCTCGGCCCTGGAAAGCGTCGACGGACGCCACCTCGACCTCCTTGTAGAGGTCTTTCTTGAAGGTGCCGCTGTTCTGCATCGTGCTGACAATGTAGCTGCGCTGGCCCTCGTATGGCGTAATGACTCCGATATCAGCCGGCTTGACGCCTGCCTTGAAGAAGCGAGTAACAATCTTTTCGACATTCGACGCTTCGGTTCGGTTCAGATACGAGGTGCTGGAAGCCGAGATTTCCTCGTTGCCGAGGTTGGACCAGAACATCATGGGCATCTCGGCCACCGGCCAGGGAAAATCGACATCCTTGCGGATGCGTTCCTGGTGCGTAACGCCGTTTTGGAGGGAGCCATCGTAGAACATGGTCGAAGGGAACTCCGAGAGGCAAGGGTGCATGCGGTACTGGACGTTCAGCCGGACTGGCACAAAGTTGAGCTTGACCAGTCTCTCAAACAGGGACTGGTTGAGGCCAGCCTTGGCAGCCTTCTTGTTCATAATGACGGGACCAAGTTGCTTATGATCACCGACGAGGACCACTTGCTTGCATCCCAGGACAAGAGGGATCATGCACTCGGGTTCGGCAGACTGGGTAGACTCGTCAATCAGGACGTTGCGGAACTTCATCTTGGCAAGTCTCGGGTCTCCAGCACCGACGCAGGTGCAGCAAACCACATCGGCGTTGTTAAGAATCTCGCGCTCGGCAGACCGGGTCAGCTGCTTGAACTTCTTCTCGTCCTGGGACGACAGTTCGCCCTGCTCCGCCTTGAGCTGCGTGAGCTTTGCGAGCTCAGTGTTGGTGTCGTTCATTCGAACCTGCTCGTGCAGGGCCAGGAAGCTGACAGACGACTCGACATCCTCTCGGGACTTGGCAGTCAGGCGGACCACCTTGAGACCCGTGCGGTGGATACGCTCACAGAGCTGATCGACAGCGACGTTGGAAGGAGCGCAGACAAGTACCTGCGAACTGCTCATCTTGGCCAGGTGGTAGATAATGGTCGCCGAAGTGACTGTCTTGCCGGTACCGGGCGGCCCCTGGATGAGGCTGAGTGGGGTGGATAGGACGCTCTTGAGTGCGGCAATTTGACGCGGGTTGAGCTCCGGCAGACCAGGGACGTGGAGGTTCCTCGGCATCTGAGTCTTGAGGGGAGCCAGCGCAACTTCGTGGCCCAGAAGCTTGTGGAAAATATAGCCCGAGACGCTGAGCTCATCCAGAGCAAAGGTCTTCATCGCGAACTGCATGCGGTCGTAAGAGGTCGCCTTCCAGACGTAGTCGGCTGAGAAGTTAGTGGTGCACTCGGTGGGGACAGATTTGTCGTTCCCTGACTTTCGAAGCTCCAGAGTGACTTCGTCTGACTGGTTGTTGGGAATCTTGACCACGTAGCCAACGCCCTCCCAGGGAGGGCGCAGCTCTCCCTTGTACTTCAGCCGCATTTCGTCACCGACTGCCAGCTTGACGTCGCCAGACTCAATCTTGGGGAGAATAAAGCTGGCCAGATGCTTGTTGTTCAGACCATAGTCCCAGCGGACTTGGAGACCGTCCTCGGACTGAGCCTCCTTCAGCTTCTTGTCATAATCGGATTCCATCTTGACCAGGGGTCCAAAGATGTTCTGGTAGTGGTAGGGGTCGTTGTACTTGAGCAGAACGGGATGGGGGTCCTCATCGACGCTCGCACCCTTGTCGAGATCAGATGCCGTCGCACCGGGGGCCTCCTTCCACATCTCCTCGAGCTTGGCGATTTGGGGAGGGGTCAGGTGTCTGGCCCGGAGTTGTTCGGCGTCGGAAGGAGGGGTGACGAGCCAGGGCAAGAAGGAGCGGTCCGAGATAAGGGGCTCCCATCTTGAAATGTCCCAGCTCATATCCTTGGTCGATGTATTCGCTCCGCAGGGCTGTCGGCACAGGAGCACCACGACAGTGTCGGACTTGGCGGGGATGAAACCGAGCATGAAGACGTTCTTGGTTCCGCAGTTGTAGCATTCGAGGACAGTGTCGCCCAGGGACGACTGGGGATGGAGTTGGACCTCCTTGTGGCGTGCGCGGACAAGATGGTTGACGATATGGGAAGATGAGAAGTTGCCGCGGGCGCTGCAGAACCATTTGGTGCAGGCAAGGCACTTGACAACGCTGGCGGGGTTGTGAATGCCGCAGTACCTAGAGCACCACGTTAACAAGGCCGAAGGGGTGTGTAGGGGTAAGCATTACTTACGCGCAAGCGTGAGCAGGCAGCTCCTTTTCTTCCTCCGGGGCATTCAACTTAAGAGCCCTCATACCATCCACCGGCACACTGGCAAGGCTCTCTTCATCGTCGTCATCAAAGACCTCGGTCTCGTTGTCTTCGTCGTCCTGGCGCCGTCTTGCGCTGCTCAGGCCCCCACGGGAGGCGCGGCCGCCAGGTCCATATCCACCATACAGCAAGTTCTCGCCGGGGTCGATATTGGAGAGTTCGTCGGAACCGCCAGCCTTGATGGCGGCAGCAGAGTCGGAAACGAGATGGTTCCCAAGATGGGTAAAGGCGTCCGCCATGTTGTAGGAGGGTGGGCGAATGACGCCGATATCTAGGAGGTGGTGCGACCAGTCAGTCAGAAGCCGGCGAGGGATGGAGATGGAGAGGGATGGAGTTGACGTGGGGCAACGGGCACTGCGGGCGCACACCAAAGTATAACAAAATTGATTATGACTGTGCAGATGTCGAGAGGGGCGCCGAGGGAGGAGGAAGAAATGGAAACACCGGACGATGTCGGCGCAAACTAACCAAAGGGTAGGGAGGTACCGCAGTTGGAGAAGGTGGAATTCGGTAGACGTCAACGCCGGGCTGCGGCTTAGTCTAAGATAGGTACTCTCGGTCAAGTGGATGAGAAGCAGGAGTTCCGAGTGACTCGGTGGTCACATTATAGCTGAGGGGGGCGGATCGGGGGGTCTGCGGGTTGGCAGAGACGTGGACTTGTCGGGTCTGGCTTGTCTTGTCGGTCACAGCTGCTTCGGCCGCTGGGATCCGTTTGACGTAGGCCGTTGTGGTTTGCGATTGATTTTTTGGCGGGAGAGTTTCGAGTGGGCTTCCACTTCTGAGTCTTGACCAAACCACAAGGCACAGTGCACACACCACCAACCGCCCCCGGGCGGCCCACCATCCCCTCCCACCCTGCCTGCATGACAGGGTTCCCAGCGCCTGGAGTCCGTGCCCGCCAACTTTTTTTTGCGATAGCCCCACTGATATCTTATCGGCCGAGCTCTGATATTCACCGTGACGGCCTCAAAGTCGACTTTGCTCCGGGCATTGGCAGCAGCAGGGAATCCAAGACATACCCAGTTTCTACCAAATATCCATCCCGCAACCCGCCCTACAGTATCGCGACAATGATTGTGAGTTTACCATGCTTTTCTGATGCCGCGTCCCCTGCTTGGAGAGCTGGAGCTGATTGTCCCCTCCCAGCGCAAACAAGCCCGCCAGCGGAGGGACTACCTCTATCGCCGAGCACTCGAGCTCCAGGCCGCCGAAGTCAGCGAGAAGAGGGCGCAGCTGCGAGCCAGTCTAGCGTCGGGAAAGCCATTGGACCCCGAGATCGCAAACGACAAGCAGCTTCGGAAAGACTACGACTACGACGTTGGGAGAGATGCGCACAAGGAGGACGATGCGCTGGACGTGGATGACGAGTACAGCGAGCTGTCGGGAGTTGTTGGTGCGTACATCTTGGGCTGGGTTGAGGTTCTCAAACCTGGAGATGCTGATGTTGCTTCCCTGTTCAGATCCCCGGATACTGGTGACAACTTCACGCGACCCCAGCTCGAAACTCATGTCCTTCTCCAAGGAGATCCGATTACTATTCCCAACCGGCATCCGCCTGAACCGTGGAAACCTCGTTCTCCCTGAACTTGTTGCCGCGGCTCAGAGAGAGCGACTGACTGACGTGGTTCTTCTCCACGAGCATAGGTAAGTCTGCCTATCCCGACCCGAACTGTACCGACTCTAACCCTTGGCAGAGGCACACCTACAGCCATCACCATCAGCCACTTCCCCCACGGCCCAACGTTGATGGCGTCCCTCCACAATGTGGTATTGCGGGCTGATCTCCCTCGGGCCATCAAGGGAACCGTCTCCGAAAGCTACCCCCACCTCATCTTTGACGGCTTCACAACACCTCTCGGCGCCCGCGTCGTCAAGATCCTGAAGCATATGTTCCCCCCACGAGACACATCCGCCAAGAAGAACGAGGGCAACCGCGTCATCACCTTTGTGAACCAAGACGACTGCATCGAGGTCCGCCATCATGTTTACGTCCGCACCGGATACCAATCTGTCGAGCTCAGCGAAGTGGGTCCCCGCTTCACCATGAGGCCCTTTTCCATCAACATGGGCACTCTCGAGAACAAGGATGCCGATGTCGAGTGGTCCCTCCGCCAGTACACTCGGACAAGCCGAAAGAAGAATTATTTCTAGGCCATCACCGCGGATGCGTTCGCGTGGGTGGTTTGGCTGGCTGGACGGTACAGTGAAAACGGTGTGGCCACGGCTCTGGTCTGGGGAGGATCCCCAGCCTCGGTTGTCAAAGAGTCCCATATGTCGATGGATGGTCATATTTACATAGTGCCAGGCTCTCATACGGGCTTCGGCCTGCTATGAAAGCTGAACCAGTTGGGCGATGAGCTTGGCTTTGGCCAGGGAAGGCCAGGGCTCGTGGAGAGTCGGTGAACGGGCACAAGGGCAGCAATGAGAGGGAGGGAGATACCCGAGACCAAATACGACATGGGCGTATTCTAGATCTCAAATACTTGAGAGAGAGATGTAAGTAAAATATTGCATTCTCAAGATGAGTTTCGGCACCATATAAGCTCGGTCGGGAGAGCCGGGGATGGTGGGCCCCGAAAGCTTGCATGCAGATCAGGGCGTTGTGGAGTCCATAGGTGTCTTGACTCTTGAAAAGTTCCAGGTTAAAACGGAAATTATATGTTGTTTGTTGTACACGAGAGCGCCCCCTTCACCCCTTGTCAACTTTGCACCTGGAGCGGATGACCGACAAGCAGCGTTGAGTTCAACTTGAGTCGTAACGTCAGGCTGTGCCTGGGAAATCGCCTCGTCGGCCTCGGATATATGAGCCCCTTCCTTGCATGACGCAAACTCGAGGCCAACCACTTATGGGGTCAAACTTGGACCACCCGCAGGACGAATCTTCGCATCCGTGCCTCCTTTGTAAAGATTCGCCAACACAGCCTCAACACTTACGCCATCTGCATTGGCCACCCATAGCGGTCGCCTCCGCGATAATGATGCCGCTTACTGCGTATACGCCGTTTTTGTGGCTGGCGTGGAAAACTGCCGGCCCCAGACTGATCAGTTATCAGAGTGTCACTGCTGATAGGTAGGCGGTGCAAGTCTTGACTCTTGATTTCAATCGCTGTCCGATGCTGGGCGATTGCGTCCCTGTTCAGCCTCCAGCTACCTACTTTTGCGCCTCTACGGATTATCAAAAAGTGAGAAGTACCTTGCCGTGGGCGACAGCGCAAAAAGAAACTTGTCATCCAGTCCCCGTCACAAGGAACTGCCCGGCGTGGTGCAGCTCAAGCCCAGGCGCAACGCGGCCGCCTAGCACCCACCCTGGGGCCTGGAGCCAAACCAAGGTTGCATCAGGTGGGGCGTGGGATAGCAAGCTCGACGGCACACGATTGGCCGGACCTATTCCAGTTCAGGATCTCACGGCGCAGCTCAATCTCCCAGAAGCAGCAGATCCATTCAGTCCTGTTCTCTTGCTTCCCGTCATCAACCGTCAAACCGACGACCCAACAACACCAGCCCGACCCCTCGAAGAGCGAAAACCCCCATATCGATTGAGCAACGCGTACCAGCAGTCATGTCCTACAGTAACCCTTACAGCCAGGCGCCCCAGGCCGAGGCTGGCTACGGCTACAGCCAGCCCTACGACCAGCAACAAGTGAGTAGTCGTCCTCTCGTCTCCCACCCGATGTCTCTCATCCCCTTCTCGGCATCCACGGGGCTGCATCAGTCAGCAGCGAAACTTTTTTCCTCTGCGGCCACGACGGCGACGGGAGCAGCGCGATGCGGGGAATTGAATTGATGGACGATGGAAGGCATACGGACCGCTGACGCGCATGGTATCGCAGGAGCAACACGAGATGCAGCCCTACGGCCAGCAGCAGTACGGACAGCCGGCCGCCAGCAACGCCCTTTCGCAGGGCGACTTCCTGTCGCGGGTATCGGCCATCCGGAGCGAGATCCAGAGCCTGGGCGTCAACGTGCAAAACATTGAGACGCTGCACCAGCGCGCGCTTACGAGCAACGACGGGAACGCGCAGCGCCAGCTCGACGACCTGGTGGCGCAGACACAGCTCAAGAACACGTCGATCCGCGGGCAAATCTCGCAGCTCAAGGGCGACGCCGAGCGCACCACGGACGGCAGCTTCGGCCTCAAGAAGCGCCAGTACGAGATCATCAACAACGAGTTCAAGACGGCGATCCAAAAGTTCATCCAGGAGGAGCAGCAGTACAAGGAGCGCTACCGCGACCAGATTGCCCGCCAGTACCGCATCATCAACCCCGATGCGTCCGAGGACGAGGTGCGCCAGGCGGCCGAGACCGACTGGGGCAATGAGGGCATCTTCCAGACTGCTGTACGTGTTCCCCTCCGAACTTGACCAACTGCTCCCCGCGCGCCCCGCGACTGACCCTCCCATAGCTCCGATCCAACCGCTCCGGGCAAGCGTCGGCCGTGCTCGGCAACGTCCGCGCGCAACACAACGACATGGAGAAGATCCGGCGCACGCTCGAGGAACTCGTCGACCTCTTCCAGGGGCTTGAGACGCAGCTCGCGCTGCAGGAGCCCATGGTCGAGAACGTGGCGCAAAAGGCCGACCAGACAAAGCAGGACCTGGTCAACGCCAACACTCAGATCGACAAGGGCATCGACTCGGCCCGCCGCAGGCGCAAGCTCAAGTGGTGGTGCCTCTTTGTCGTGGTGCTCATCATTCTTGCCATTGCCCTGGGTGTCGGCCTCGGTATCTACTTCTCCAAGAAAGCCACGGACACGGCTACCAAGTCGCCGTAAGCGTTGTCTACGAGGAGAGGGCAGTTGTTGGGTGTTTGGTTATATACAAAAGGGAGGGGTGCCGAAGAGGACGGAGGAGTCCCTTCTCCTTGATGCTACAGTTGCTGGGCCTGTTACCTGGAGAGAGAGGGGCCATACCATACCACCTGCATTTACACGCAGGGTTCTAATTGTAGAATTCCCAGACCGGTACAAGACAGGGGGAGGGGGGGCCTGGTGCGGATCTTGGCTGCAGCGAAGAGGGTCGATTTTCTTTGTTTATTCACACATGGGTTGCGTTGTCCGCGGGAAGAAGAGAAAGAGGGAACCTAGCGAGAGTTTTGATGGCGTGGGAAACGCCTTTCTTGTCGGTATTATTCTCTTGTGCTGTATGATCATTCGGGTATCGAATAATGAGCCCTCCTCCTTGGGAAGGGAAGAGGCTGTTCCGAGCTGGCATTAAAGGGGATGGTTGGTCTAAGATGTACATATTTTCTGGCGTCAATTGATTTTTACTTTCTTCTCCCTCCTGAAGACCCTCGATTGTGTTGTGGTTACGGTGTGATGCCTCGTGATGCTGCTGACCCAAGACAAAGCATGACCGCGATCACATATCGGCGCAGAGAACTGCTACAGCATCTACATCTTGTAATTGACTACAAGTACGGCTGGAGGGAAGCGCTTTGGATTTATATACAGCCGTTTCGGGCAGGATAAGCAATTGATGTTGCTCCGACAGGAATAACCCCCCCCCATCCCTTTCTCTGTGAAAAAGCACACCCGCTGATGACACAATGTCAACCTAGAACCCTAGACCCCCCATGTACAACCATACCAAAACCTCCCACCCCGACCCTCCAACCTTTCATGGCATGGACAGCTCATCAGTACCCCCCTCTTCCCATGATCGAGGCATCTTACACGACCCATCTAACAGGCACGCCGACGTCCTGTTCGCATATTTTCTCCAACCCCGGGCTTTTTCTTGTCCTCCTGGTTCCAAACCTACGCCATCATGTTGGCTCCGCCAATGCCGGCCAGCTTGTTGGCCAGTTGGGGGTACTTCTCCTGAACCTGGATCTGTGTTCTTGTCGCCTCCGCGTAGGAAAGCGCGTTGACGAGCTCGCCCTCCGTCCTGGCGAGCTCCGCGGCGCGCTCAAAGTACGCGAGGGCCTCGGTAACCTTGCCCTGTTGCAGGAGCAACTGGGCCATCGTCGCTACGGCGATGTCGCACTCGGGATCAACTATCCGCATCGTCAGTAACAGGTTCAAAGCCCAGTTGAGGGGGGACTCACTGATCAGTGCCTTCTGGCCGAGCTTCTCAGCCTCCTCAAAGTCCTGCTTCCATTGGAAGAGCGTGAGCGACTTGTTGATCAGAGGCAGCACGTTCATGCACGTGGGCTTGGTCTGCTTCTCCAGCTCGATAGCCGTGTCGAACTTCTCAATGGCCTCCTGGTACTTGGCCTGGTCAAGCAGCAGCTCGCCATAGTAGTTGTACACATCGGGCGTCTTCTCAAAGTTCTTCATGCAGCGTCGGAACGTCGCCATGGACGATGCGATGGAGCCCAGCTTGTACTGGGTGACACCAAGCTGGATGTGGGAGAAGATGAAGTCCTTGTCCAGGTCAATCGACTTTTGGTAGTCCTTGGCGGCCTCGGCAAACTCTCCCTTGATGAAGTAGAGCTGAGCTCTGTGGTAGTAGATATCAGGGTCGTCCGCGTTCTGCGCCAGAGCCTTGGCGAAGTCTTCTTCGGCCTTCTCAGGGGCACCTAAAATCAGTCAGACAATGCACATGCGGGGGAAAGGGGCGAAAGCCTTACCCAGCTCGAGGTTCATGCTAGCCCGCTTGATGTAGCTTTGCGTCATGGTAGGATCGAGCTCGATGCTCTTGCTGAGGTCGGCAAGGGCATCCTGGTGCTTGCCCTTCAGGCAGCTAAAGGTTCCTCGCATGTTGTAGGCAAACGCCTCGTAGCCGTCGATGTCTCCCAACTCGAGGGCCTTGTCAAATGCCTCGGCAGCCTGCTCGTACGAAGTCCCGGTCTTGTTCTCCAGATACCTCAGACCCAACTGGAGCTGCCCCATGCCGCTCTCCTCGTCAAATTCGACGGAATCCTCCAACCCACTTGGGCGGGCCTTTGGCCGGAAGCTCTGGAGGTAGTTGCTAACAAAGGTGGCGCTTGGGAGTCGGGCGGGCTTGGTTGCCAGAATTTCCTTGGCCTTGGATTCCGCAAACTTCTTCAGCAGACGCTCGACGGCTTGGGCACTCTGCTCGTTCCGGAACGAGTCAATGATGCAGCTGGCGGTGAAGTCCAGGAGGGCCTCGCTGTATTTCCCAAGATGGTCGTAGGCATTCGCTCGGCGGTTCAGGGCCTTGATGTACTCGGGGTCGAGGTTGAGGGCAGCCGTGGTGTCTTCAACGACAAGGTCCCACTTGTTGAGCGCATTGTAACAGGCGGCCCTGTTGGAGTAGTACACTGGGTCGGGCTTGCAGAGAATGGCCTTGCTGTAGAGGTCGATTGCTTTTTGGAACTCCTTTGCTCCGTATGCCTTGTTGCCGGCCTCCTTCAGCTTGGCGGCACGCTCCTTACGCTCGGCCTCGGACAGACCCTGTACAGATTCCTCGTCGATCCCGGCCAGGTCTTCGGCGATAGCCTCGACCTTGGCTGCTGGTGGCTGTGGGGACCCTTGGGCGGGCGACTTCTCGTTGACGCTGGCGATATTGTCCCCATCCGGTCCCCTCTCGGCCTGCTTCCGTTTCCGCCTCTCCTTCTTGCTGAGTTTGGGCGCATCTCTCGATTCCTGTGGTGGGAGATAAGTCAGCATGTCGGCCCCCGTCTCCCTTGGCGGGGATGCGGCGATGCGCCCAACGGTCGAGGAGACCCGGCTGCTGTGCGGGAACGTACCTGGCCCGAACTGCTCCGGATATAGTAGACAGCACCGGCACCTGTGACAATTACGGCGACACCGGTGAGAGAATAGACAACAGCTTTGTGTTCCGAGGCCCAGGTCGAGATGCGGTCCCACACTGACGAGTCGGCGGGCACGGTAAGGGTGCTCGCCTGTGGTGTTGAAGGGGGGAAAGCGGCTGGTGCCATGTTTGTGAAAGTAGTATAGTCGCAGGGGTGCAGACGAGTAAAATGGTCCAAGAATGCAGCGGGGGGGGGGGATTTGGGAAATAGTGCTGGTCGGGTTCGAGGGAGCCGCTTTTCTTCCGGGCTCGGTGTGGTGATGTGTGATGCGGAGGTTAAAAGCTGGCTCGCCGCCACTGTTCAAGCTCCTCACAAACAAAAAATTAGCTAGCGCGTTTTTTGGGGTGCACTTCCCTGCGAAAGGGAGCATTGGATGAAGTCAATCCTGCCCGCCGCCCGGTTCTGCCTGAGGCCCAACGCCAATGCCCCACCAAGCTACGAAAGCCAAGACCCGACGACTCCCAGAGACCACAACGTTCCATTGCCCCGTTTAGTGCTCCGTGGGGTACATATGCTGCGTATTTGCATATCGGGGCCACTCAATCACCACCACCACCACCACCACCTTCACCACCATACCAACATCGAAGGGTTGAAGCCGCTCTAGAGTATTTCCTCAAGAAATATACAAGGAATACACCCGTTTCTCTCGCCCACTCCCAAAATGTCACCAAACTTCCAAATATTTTCCTCCCTCCGCCATGATCCATCCCTCCCCTCCGTCTTCGGCACCGCCCCCCCAGAAACCAGCTGGAACCATGCCGCCCCCTCCCCCCTCTACATGCTAGACTTCCACCGAGACCGCATGCTCCGCGCAGCAACACACTGGAAATGGCACAGCGCCATCGAGCTACTCCACGGCCCAGCCGGCCTCGAACGTCTCGCCAGCGCCATCCACCAAGAGATCGCAAAAGACCTCAACCCCCACCCGGGGCCCCTGAAAGTGCGAGTCGCCATATCCCCGGACGGCACCATGGACCTCACCACCGCTCCGGTCCCAGAAACCGCCCTGGGGAACCTCTTCCCCAGCCACCTCCCCTCCCCCCACTCCCCCGACAGCACCACCACCAACGACCCCCACACCCCCACGCGCGCCACGCCCTACGAAGTCGTCATCTCCCCCTCCGGGACCCCCCGCTCCGAGTTCACGCACTTCAAGACCACCGTCCGCGAAGCCTACGACGCCGCCCGGCAGCTCGCCGACGTCAGCCTGACCAGCAAGCGGGAGGTCCTCCTCGTCAACCAAGCCGACGGGTCTCTGATGGAAGGGTCCACGACGACGCCCTACCTGTGGAGAGGGGGCAGGTGGGTGACGCCGCCGGTCAGCAGGGGGTTCAGCGCCGTCGACGGCAGCGGGGGGCAGGACGGGACGACGCGGAGGTGGGCTCTCGAGAGGTATGAGCACTGTAGATCTGAACTGTGGCGTCGCCCTAACATCTTTTTCTATTATAGGGGCGTGGCCGAGGAAGATGTCATACCCGTTGATTCGCTGGTCGAGGGGGAGGAGTGTTGGTTGAGCAATGGTGTAAGGGGTTTCTTCTTTGGGCGAATTCATCTGCAGTGACCGGTCAGCGAGAGTCGGCCGTGGCTTTTGCAACATAGAAACAAAGCCCAAGGTAAGCATCGCTGAAATGTATTGACTGCAAGGTGAATGGTCTATGGAATTACCTCCAACAATGTCCTGTTATCCGGGCACAATGGCGCCAGATGGATATCTCATCCGGCCAGCGCCAAGCCGCAGGTCTCAGGGGTAATCCAAACAAACCGAAGCCGACACAAATCATTCAGGTCAGCGTCGACGGTAGGTACCTAGGTAGGATTGTAATGCGCGCGTATGCCTGGCGCCCATCAACTACCCGTTCCCAACCGCCCAACCCCTTTCGTGGACCGATATCCTATTCTCATCTTCCTCCCCATCTCTCCCATCCAGCTCCAACTCCACCTCCTCCCCCCGCCCAAAGCCTTGAGACAGGCCCCGATCCTCCCCGGCCCCTTCTATCCATTCTTCCCACGCCCCCATCCATTAAAAGGCAGAAAACGAATGTCCTTGTTTTATCTTTTGCAGTTTCCAACACCTCCTACCCTCCATCCTTGCTCCGCGCCCCGCCCGCCCCAGCTTTTCCCTTCGCCAGAGACAAAATGCTGTTGGCATGCATCGATATAACAACAACCACATCTCGCAACACATAAAGGAAAGTAGCCGTAACCCGACCCACAGCCATCCAACCAACCAGCCCCCGGCAAGCCACAGTGTCCAGTGAACAGAATGCATGGGAAGAACAACCACCATCACCACCGCCCAAAGCCAAACGCGGGATCCCAGCCGACCGATTACATCCCCACATAAAAACAAGCGGAGAACAAAAGTTGATGCTGCCTACACCTCCCTCCCCCCTCTCCCCTCCACATAGCACCAGCTCTGCTCTCCAGAAAGTACTCCCTTCCCCCCTCCCCTTCTCCGCCCGAGATGACCAAAAGAGGTGATGTCGGAATAGTGCTGTCTTGCCAGGGATGCAAGTTGTTGATTAAAGTGGTAAAGTTGATAACGTTGCTGTGAATCTGAATTGCAAGCCTCGACACCCCCGCCCCGCCCCCCTGCGCCCCTGTTCCCCCTCCAACGACCCGTCGTTCCTGGCAACCGAATCTGCCACTCAGCCTTGGTCGCTCTCGTCTTGTCCTCCCAACACTAGGGGGTTAGGGCCACCAAGGGGAATCATGACTGAAAGTTGCCCGTTCTAGGAGTTCAGATACACCATCCCCTGTGCGGATGGTGGGTAAAAGAGGCCGTTCTGATCAGGTGTCACCACGCCACCCATGTTGACCATGCCGGGGTTGTATGCCGGGGGGTAGGGTGGGTAGCCTGCGACGGGCATTTGATTCGGGTCGTAGAAGTACATGGTCCCGCCCATCTCCTGGACGATGAGGCCTTGTTGGGGTGCGCCTTGCCCATGGGGTTGGGCATCTTGGGGATTGCCCTGGATGGGCTGGTCGTACGGGAGCGGCGGACCTTGCTGTGCTGCTGGTACAAAGACAGGAGCGCTAGCGTTCGGCCCCATATTGCCGCCGTATTGTTGCGGATAGTAGTAGCCCTGGGGTGGTTGCATTTGCTGCATCACCGGATATGGTTGGCCGTAGAAGCCGGGCTGGGGGTAGTGAGTGGGCTGGAAGGGAGCAGCGTGGATGGCGCGCTCCGGAATCTGGGACAGTGGGGTAAGGGACGTAGGCTGAGACTGGTAGGACGGGTTGCGAGAGTGCGTCTCATGCGCGTATGGGATGGTGATTTGCGGTGGAACCTGGTGGTGGAAGGCTTGGTGGTAGGAGGGAGGAGCGTTCATCGAGTGGGGGGCAGGAGGTTCGATGTTTTCGATGGACACGGTCTTCTGGGGACGCGGTTGATGCATCGGAATGGTACTGGACCTAGTTTCTTGGAATGTCGGCTTCTGCGGCAACGGGTGCGTCTGAGGCTGGGGAAGGTCATTGATAGACGTCTCCACCACCGGTGCGGGTTGGACAAAGCCATCGACGGGCGGTTGCGGGGGCAGCATCGATGCAGGCGGCTGCGCTTGGGCGAGCGGAGGCAAGCGAACGACGGGTCGGCTGTGATCTGTCGGCAACGGCGGCCGAGAGATGGAGGACCCAGTCGGTGAGAGGATGTACTCTCGGCCGAAATCATGAGTGATGGACGACCTCCGACTCATCGCAACACTGGGTGTGTATACGCTCCCGTAGTAACTCCCGTAAAGGCTTGTTCGCCGGGAGAACGGCCCCACCGAGCCGGCGGTGGAGCGAGGTCCCTTGCCGCGGCCCCGCTGCTGGTTGGGCCGGAGGGCCCGGGGGATGAAGATGAACGCCCGGTCGTGCGGAGGGTAAATGTACCGCGGCATGATTGGACTCTGGTGATAGGGGAGGGATATCCGCACCGGTTTGTCGCGGCGGAGAGGCGGTCGGTGGTCGGGGAGCTTTGTGTACTGGTTCATGCGGACACCAGGAAAGATCTTGGGCGTGGTCATGATGGACGGAATGTACACCCTGACGGTGACATTGCCGGTATGTTTCTCCGTAGACATGGCCCTGTTGATGTGTGTGTCGCTCAAAGGGGCGGTTGGGACGGGAGCCTTTCCGCTCGCCGGGCCATCGCGGCCAGACACATAACGATTGTTCCTGGTAACGAAGAGGGCCGGAGGCTCAGCTACCATTTCGTGCATGTCGTGGGCCCAGGGGCCATTGGTTGTGGGATCAGGGGCGTTCTGCATGTGGCTGGAGGAGACGGTCAGCATGGACGGCAACGTGAAAGATCTCGTAGAGGAGCTGGCTGACCTGGTAGGAGCAAAGGGGCCGCTGAAGGCACCTCGGCCGCGGCCGCGGGCTCCTCGTGGGAACGGTCTGAAGCCATTCGCGGCAGGCCCAGAGTGGCGGTGATCGTGGAGGAAGAAGGCGCCGCGGTTGGGCACGAAGGTTGGGTCCTCGTCCCTCTTCCGGCGGTACTCGTCGTGCTCCCGGCGCTTCTGATCATGTGCTGTCGGAGCATTCTTCGTAACAGGGCTCGACCTCACGATGATTGGGGCTGGTTCTTTGGGACCCGAATCTCCCGGCAAATCATCGAAATCCATCTCCCCGGCCGTGGCGTCCCCGTCCGCAAGGGACACACGGCCGAGCATGATCTGAGTGTCGGCGATGGTGTCTTCGACCTCCTTCACTGACGGCTTATCACCCTTGGTAGCATCACCCTTACGCCGAAACCCTGGTTTTGCGGACCCATTCCCCATCGACTTGTGAGTGTTGGGCACTGTCGGTGATACTTCATCGACATTGCTTGTGTCGCTGTCGTCGGCTTGGTCGTGCTCATCACTCGCGATAGAGCCCTCGGTCAGCGAGTCATCTTCGAGGTCGATGGCCTCGGGACCACCCTCCTCATCGCCATCATCCTCAACTCGACGGCGGTGTCCGATAATCTTTCTGCGTCGGGGCGGCCCGGGGGCGGCCATGGTACTGGAGGGAGAAATAGATCAGGTGGCGCGCGAGGGCATGCGTTTTTCGTCAGAGACGGCGGCGGGCGTCTCAATGTTCTCGGGGAGCCTGTCTCGGGATCGGTTTTGGAGCGTCGAGGAATAGGGCCGTCGAGGCGATACGGGTTGACGGGGTCGTGTCGTTTGGTCGTTCGATTCGGGCAGGGAGGACGAGAGGCGATGTCGGGAGCTGCGAGCTGCGAGCTGCGGGCTGGCTGCGAGCAGTGAGCTGCGGAGAAGGGCCGAGATGGAGGCAGTTAGAGACGCAGAAGACACGGTAGCTCGAATGGGGATGATGCTGGATGCTGGATGGAGATGCTGGGTTCTGGGCAGTCAGGTCTTGAGGTCTGGAACCAAACAAGGCGGCGATTTGCTGCTCTCTCGGCCAAACGTAACGACGGGAGATGGCCGCAGCGGCGATTTGACTCGGCTAGCAGCCGTCGGGGGGCGCTGGCAGCTGGCGTTAGGCGAGGAGCCCTTGGGCAGGGCAGGGGCAAGGGATGGATGATGGATGGGGTGATGCGTCGGCGGATCGGGCAGGTTCAAAAGCTTGAAGTGTAACCGGCAAAGGTCGAAGGAGGAGAGGTGGATGGCGTTGCTCTCACTTTTTTTCCCTGTGACGGAATATGGAGAAATGGGGAGACGGAGGAGGAGAAGGGTGGCCGACGTGTGGTGGTCTGCACTCTGCGCCCGACCCAAGCCGCACAGACACACACGCAGCCCATCCATGCTCGCGCCAGAGGTGCAGTGGTAGGTATTTTTTAACTTCGACAGGGGGTCGAATAGCCCGTCTCGTCGCCAAAACGCGACATTGTTCTAGCGCTCCCTCTCTGCTTCTTTCAAAGTTCCAAACCGTCGCCCTCACCTCTCGGCTCTCACTTCAGACTTGTGACCAACAACCAACGACGGGCATGAGAGATGAGGGATACGAATTCCGGTGGTTCATCAGTGAGATGCCTCATATCCAGATACCTATCTCCCCCACTTGTTTGAACCAAAGGCCGCAGCACTTTGGCCCTGCGTGGCCAGGTGTACTGCCTACCGACGGACTATGGACAGGTTTTTGACGGCCCGTCAATGTCCGCAGCGCCATTCTGCATCCCTCGGGAACATCGGAGACGGCGGCAGATGAATGATCACCATGTGCTTGCCCGCCCCGAGGCTGCCTGGACCGGACGGACGAGAGAAACGGCACAAACGACCGCGCTGTCCCTCGATTGTTTCATCGCGAGTCGCGGAGGGAGACACCCAACACAACACGGCTTGCGTGTAAATGGCCAGCTCGATAACAGCCTCAAGCAAGAGACACGAACGAACAGTCAACATGGGTGCCACCCAAGACCCAACGCCGGACCGTCAACTCCCCCGGGCCCTCCCCATCCATCAACCGCCCGAAAATGCCAAATCAGAACGCCGCTGACAGCAGCAACAACAACCCATCCCTCGAATGATGTCCAAAGTTACACGAGCTGGCGTCTGGCCAAGCAAGAGTCATGACACCGCTTCGGCCTGGACGCTGGACGCTGGACGCTGGAAATAGTGTCCGGAAGTCGTCCATGTTCATATCACTCCATATATGAACTGTCCCGACGATAGGGTAAGATGACAACCCACCTATGCAGATGCAGATGGCCCCCTCACTCGTCGTCCTACCTGTAGGCATGACCGCCCATGACGAAGCCGGCGATGGCGCAAAAAGGGTCCGCGCAAGCAAGGCCATGCTCCTCCTCCACCCTCTGACGACATCTGGTGAGAGCGGCCATGGGTCTCGAAGCCTGAGCCCAGTGCTCGGGACATATCTCTCCCAGGATAAAGCCCGCATGAACCGCTGTCTTCTTCCCGCCCGCCGAAGTACTTCGTGCTGACATGGGATTGAGAGTGTGTCGTCGTCAAATCAAGCTCCAGCCCCTTGCGGGGTCCGATACCGTTGTGTCGGGCACAGCTCCTCAAAAGTCATGAGACAACAACAATGCCTCGATCTATGCATACCTCCCACCCCTTGGCCCTCACATATGACGCAGCACGAATAGCTCCAAACTTGAGATGCACAGGTATGCCGCTTTAGTACCTAGTCAGACAACCACACAACCAGCACCGGATCTGTTGAGCGTACAGTTTAATTCAACGTTCAGGCGGCATTGAGCGGAGATTGTGATCAATTCGACTAGGTTCCTAGGTATCTATACTCTAAACCACTGATGCAAACAACACTGTCGCCAAGGCATCCTTCTCCCCTCCGAAACTCACGAGCAGTCGCTTGAGCCCGACGAACTGTCATCCCCACTGTCATCCCCACTGCACTCCTTCCTCTGAACACGATCATTTCCACCCGAGCATTCCCCCTTCTTCTTCGGAGGACAGTCCCTGGAAGGAGGGGAGTGTTCAGTCGGGCGGGGAAGGCAGTATACCTTCGCGACGAGAGGCGTGTGAACCTGTGGGACGGGCGGGGAGCATACCTCCGGGGCGGGAGGGCACTACTCCTTCGCCTTGGGTGGAGGATGGCTGTCTACCTTTGGATGGAAAGGGCAGTCCTTCTGGTGATGATAATCCTTCTTGTCATGACAGTCCTCATTGTCGTGGTGGTCTTTCCTGTAATGGAAGACGTCGTGAAGGCAATCCTTCCAGTGATGGTAGTCCTTGTCGTGGCAGTCCTTCCCGTGATGGTAGTCCTTGTCATGGCAGTCCTTCCCGTGATGGTAGTCCTTGCCATAACAGTCCTTCTCGCGGTGGCAGTCCTTTTCATGGCACTCCTTCCCGTGATGGTAGTCCTTGCCATAGCAGTCCTTCTCGCGGTGGCAGTCCTTTTCATGGCAGTCCTTCTCGCGATGGCAGTCCTTTTCATGGCAGCCCTTGTTGTCGTGGTGGTCTTTCTTGTCGTGGCATCCCTTCTTGTCGTGGTGGTCATTCTTGTAACGGCAGTCCTCGTGGTGACAGTCCTTGACGTGGCAGTCCTTCTTGTTGTGGCAATCTTTGTCGTTGGAACCATCAAACCCTCCGCAGGGCTTCTTGCTGCAGCTGTCCTTCTCAGCATGGCAGACTTCCTTGACGTTGCAGTCCTTCTCGTGGTGGTAGTCCTTCTTGTCATAGCAGCCCTTCTGATCATGATGGTCCTGCTTGGCATAGCCTTCCTTCTGGTCATGATGGTCCTGCTTGGCATAGCACTCCTTGCTGACATGGCAGTCCTTGTTGTTGGAGTAGTGGTCCTTGAAATGGAAGTCCTTGCTGTCGTAGTGATGATCCTGGGCGGCGTAGCAGTCCTTGTCGCAGGAATCCTTCTTGCAATGGGCGTCCTTCTTGTCGTGGCAATCCTCGTCGTGGGAGCCATCAAACCCTCTGCAGGACCTCCTGTTGCAGCTGTTCTTCTCGTCGTAGCACTCATTCTTGCCGTAGTAGTCCTGGACATGGCAGTCCTTGTTGCAGCGGTGGTCCTTGTTGCAATGATGGTCCTTCTTGCAATGGTGGTCCTTCTTGTCGTGGCAGCACTTGTCTTCGTAGCAGCACTTGTCTTCGTGGCAGCAGTTGTCTTTGTGGCAGTCCTTCTTGTCGCAGCAACCGTCGGTCCCACAGACACCATTCTTGTCACAGCTGCCATCGGTCCCGCAGACACTCTCATACTTGTCGTCGCGGCCGGTGCATCCTGTGGGGAGGCTCTCGCACTTCTTGCTGCATTGACCCTGGCATTTCGTTGGAGGTGCGACGCACTTTTCGCTGCCTTGGCCCTCCCCAGTCGCAGGAGGTGTGAGCTTCTGCGTCTTGTGGATCTTGGGGACAGCACCAAACCGGCAATGGCCCTGGTCCCAAATCTGCGAACAGGCCTTGGTCAGTCTCTATTTCAAGGTCCATGTGTGGCAGGAGTCAACGACTTACAGCATAGATGGACTTCAGAAACGTGTCGCCAAGGATGTCGAAGGGCAGCTGGCCTCGTGATTGAACACCACCATACCAGTTGTCTTCGTCGGCTGGGGCGAAGAGAAGGTCCTCCTTTCGAATGGCAAACTGTTTGCCGCCCACAGCGACCTTGAAGATGGGAAGATCGGCGTCGGTGATTGTGTTGGGAATGAGGAATCCTTGGTACTTCTCGCTGTACGCGGCGCCCTTGATCTGGCCATACAGCGCATCGCACACCTCGTCCGAGACGAGGGCAAGGCTGGTTCCCGTGTCGGCGATTGCCTTGTTGCCGCGTGCCTTGACCTTCTTGTCGTTGATGGCGAAGGTCTCGCTGGAGAACTTCCAGAAACCGTCCGAGTTGTCAATGTCAGTCCAAGCAATCTCCTCTCCCGACGCTTTGACGAGGTCCTCGCAAATCCAGCCAAAGGTGTAGAAGGATCTCTCGGGGGTGTTGGTGGAGTCCTCGTCGCGCTCGGAGCAGAAATAAGATGTGAAGAGCTCAGCCTCCTTGGGGATGTCGGCTTGGCTGATCATGTTGTCGACCGGGGTTGGCTGGGGATCCGGCTTGCCGTCAGTTGTGATGGTGTTGATCGACTTGAAGCCGAGACCGAGAAGGCCATCGCAGGAACCCTTGGAAAATTGATCAGACATGTCCTTGGCCAGCTCGATGGCTTGGTTCTTGATGGTCAAGCCTCCGATCTTCACGACGTCGGTTCCAACATCGCCAGAGGCAGAGCTGCCATCGCCGTAGCTAATCTTCCATGCTTGACCGTCGGCCTTTTGGAAGGTGGTGGACTTGGAGGGATTGTACATGTTGTAGCGATCGCTGGTGAACCATCCACGGCCGCAACGGACCTGAAGAGACTGTGTCAGTGATTGACTGCGCCGGGGATGGAGGGGACTGGGGATGTGGTTGGACTTACCCAAGTGTCCGAGGATCCGGTGTCAAAGTCCATCATCATCTTTTGTCCAGGAGTGCCAATGGCGATCTCGCAGAGATACATGGAGTCATTTTGCTGGTCCTCGGCGGTCACGTCTCCGATGTGTCCAGACTCCAGTCTCTTGACGAGCGCCGAGTAGGCACGACGGCGACCACCCTCGGGGCACACGCGGTCCTTGGTGTCGTGATCGACGGCGTACTTGTGAAAGTAGGGACCGGGCTTGGTGGGTTGGAAGCCGAAGCGGTTCAAGAGATAGACATAGGACTTGGTGCCATGTCGCTTGTAGTTGTTGTTGCGAATGGCGGGCACCTTGTGCAGATCCAGGTCCTTGCAAAGTTGGTGCTGGATGGAAAGGATGCCGTCCATTTTTCTGAGAATATGTGACGACAGTGTGTTGATGTAGTGGGTGTCTGGATATGTTGTTGCAAAAAAGGGGTCGTGTAGAGAGAGAGAGAGAGAGATGTCAAGGTGGATGATGGACGAGGAAGAGGGAGGGATTGGGAGCCCGGGGGACATGGTGGTATATGTACGGTGACGAGACTGATCTTGTCGGAATGAACAAGTGACGCAGTTGAGCAACGAACGGCTTGTTCTTTCTTCCCTGGCAAATGCTGTATCCCAGGGTTGACCAGAGGTTGTCTTGGGCTTTCCGTGGCTCCTTAGAAGGGAGGAAGTCAACTCAGCCAGATCGTCAGGAGCTCAAGTTGTCACCCTCTAGACGAGAGAAGGTGTACTTGCCATACTTGACGTACCTCTCACCAAGAGGGCCTCCTCGATCGGTGCCCATGAAAGGTTGGAAGTGGCCGTGGCAAGACCCGCGAAGAGGGCAGTCTCGTTGGCCATGTCTCGCCACGGTATGGCAAATCGACTCTGTGATGACTTCACACCCCGGAAAGCACAGCACCCTTGGTCAGGTCTGTTTCCATCTCGAATGCCACAAGAGGGTATTGTGCGATGTTGCCATGGCGGGGACCACCCCCTCCTCACTCGCCTGCATCTGCATTCCCAAGCGCGGTGGTTATTAGAACGAACCCCGATGCCCGAGGCTGGAGAACCCAGACGACTGCGGCCATTCCCCATTCCCCATTCCCCATTCACTCTATCCTGGTTAGGTACCTTGCCCATCTGGGATGTCATCCACCCCGGGATCGGGTCCGTTGTGCTGCATGGGCGGTCAGGTGTTGGTTACTCCTGAGAAAGATCGATCAAAGTCACCTACTACCGAGGAAGGTATCATAGGCCTGGCAGAGGCCTTGACGTCAACGGTGAGGCACCGGGAAGCTGACTCGAGACGCTGACCGTTGTTTCCTTCATTTTCATCGTACCCTTTCCATCCATCGTGAAGCCAAATCGAAAGTTGAAACAGGCGATCACTTTTCCTTTTTAGGGGGGAATGCACTATGGCAGGTTAGGTCCTGGCTGATAATGACTCCCGCCCTCTTTCCCGACATGACTTTTGATCGCCCGGTTTGATGGGAATACTGTTGATGGTTGAAGGGATGAACCCCTTGATTTTGTCGTGCCCTTTCAGATGGACTTGGAATGAGAAAAGGGGTAAATTTTTGTGTTTGGTAGGCGTGATGTCGGAAATGCTCTTTTTGGGTCGGAGTTGATGCGACAGCCCGTGGACCCCTGTAAAGTTTGGTCGGGTGCTGTGCTGCAGTGGTGATATTTGGACTCCATGGACTCCCGTCACCACCTAGCCCACTTCGCAAATCAACTTTCGCGTCATAAACCGGGGCGGAGAACTTAATCTCTCTTCCATATTTGGAACAACATTTGCCCCTACCCAACGACGAAATAAGTAAACATACAAAGGATATATTCCTACCTTGTCGCATCGCCCCTTTTCACAGCAGGTTCCCGTTTCGCCTCCCCCATCGCCACAGCAACCACCGCCTCCCAACCATGAATCTCAACAAAAATAGGATCAAGAACAGCCTTAGCATCGGGGCAACTTCACATGTACATAATGACGGCAGCGGTACCAGCGGGACCTCTTCACCAGCAAACGGGAAGAACCCCGGAATCACCGTGTTTTCTGGCGGTATGACACATGTCTTCCATCTCCCCCGTCTAAATCCTCGGCTACCGAGGTACTGAGATTCGATTCCTCAACTTACACTTTGCAAAGGCACCGCAGCAAACAGCCTCGTCAACATCTTCAACAGAATCGTCGAGGAGAGAGGGTGTCCGCTCAACTACGTAATCCCCATCAGCGACAACGGGGGCTCCTCGTCAGAGCTGATCCGGGTCATTGGCGGGCCAAGCGTGGGTGATATTCGCAGTATGCTGTATTCCCCGGCTTGCCTGGACGATGGAAACTGACAGCAACAAGGCCGTCTTGTCCGCCTCATCCCAACCCGTGAAAATGACGAGGACTGGGAGAATGACGAGGAGATGTCGGCTCTCCGGACGCTCTTCGAGTACCGTCTCCCCGACCAGCCTGACGTCGCGCGGCTCGAGTGGCTCGACATCGTCGAGTCAAGACACCTGCTATGGAGCTTCATCTCTAGCCCCAAGCGGGAGCTGATCCGGTCCGTCTTGAACACGGTCAACCTCGAGATTGTTAAGCGTGCCAGGCCCAACTCGGTCTTCAACTTCGCCAAGGCCAGCATCGGGAACATGTTCTTGACTGGGTGAGACGCCGAGAAGCCAAGCAGTGGTGGTGATGGCTAACACCCCCCCCCAAGGGCCCGTTTGTTCTCGGGATCTCTCGAGTCCGCCATCTACCTGCTCTCCGTCATCTGCTCGATCCCCTCATCCATCTCGGTCCTCCCCGCCATCAACTCCAACTTCACCCACCATATTTCAGCTGGCCTCGCCGACGGCAGCACCATCACCGGTCAAGTCAACATCAGCCACCCCTCGGCCCCGACCGCGCTGCCCGATGACCAGCTGATCGCCCCAGCCCTCACGGCCGCTGACCACGACCGCATCGAGGACGCCAACCTCCCCGGCAGCCTCCCCGTGCTCCGGCGGCCTCACATCGCCTTCAGCAAGCACCACGACGAGGACCTGCCCGCGCGCATCGAGCGGCTGTGGTACATCAACCCGTACGGGCATGAGATCTGGCCCGTAGCCAACGTCAAGGTGCTCGACGCGCTGCACGCCTCGGCCACAGTCGTCTACAGCATCGGCTCGCTCTTCACCAGCATCCTGCCCAGCCTGATCCTGCGCGGCGTCGGCACCGCCATCGCCCGCCCCGGGGTCCGCCACAAGGTGCTCGTGCTCAACAGCAAGCTCGACCGCGAGACGGGGCCGCGGTCGGATCCCATGACGGCGACGGATTTTGTCTTGGCCGTGGCGAGGGCCGCGGGCACGGATGGCGCCGCGGCTGCCCAGGGGGGTGGTGATGCGGCGAGGAGGGTCGAGGTGGGGAGGTTTGTCACGCACCTGCTTTATCTGGAAGGAGAGGGGACTCCGGCCGTCGATGCGGAAGAGCTGAGCGGCCTAGGGGTCAAGTGCGTCAGGGTGGCCGGGAGATGGGTCGGGGAGGGCAAGGCGGCCATGTTGAGATATGATGCAAGGAGTCTCGAGGAGGCACTGACGGTGATTATCAGCTCGTGAAGAGGGTTCGGGTATTGATGTGATTGTATATACCTACGCCGACAAGACCATATCTGTTTCGACGTTTTGGGTTTCATCAGCCCTTCTCCGGGGCGATATCTGCAGACCTTTGTTTCCGGGTGAGAGGTCATCCTAATTATAGATTTGCGGGTCTGGTACCGACAATGTGCGTACAAAACCACTATCTACTATTGTCAAGTTAGTGGCCACTGGCAACCAGGCTCATCAGGCAAGGCAACAAGCCAGTGTTGAGGCGTCAAACGTTGATCACTCACATTCCGATGACAAGATGAGGCTGACGAAGAACCTTCGGTGAGGTTCCCTCCGGCCAACCAGCAGATTTACAAGCATATAGACCCCCGAGACGGGCGGCGAGTGAAAGCCTCCTCTGATTTAGAGGTCGACATGAGATGACGTCTCACCGCCGCCCGCACCCAGGCGGCCATGTGATATGTTTCCTGGTCCATCAGTGCGACTTGAGAAGCACCGCTTGCAGTTTGAACAGCCGAGACAAAGAGAAGCGCCAATTCGACGCGACGGCGACACGGCGACCGGCAGAGGTGCCATGTTGCGAGGTTCCACGAGAGAGATGGTCTCATGTCTCTCGTCTGGTTCGTCCACAAGCTGTGCGCCTGTCTCGCCCGCGCCGCCCCCCGCACTGAACGGGGCACGACAGGTCAGAGATGGGTACCTTGGGCTACAGCGGTGACGAGTCGGGAAGGGCATTGTCGGGACCGGTGCGGCTGGAATGGTTGGTCGGCAAGGCTCGTCTCGGTTGTCACTTTCTGGCCGAAGAGGGGCCTCATTGACGATTGCCCCCGAGGCCCTGAGAATCTGCCACCCACGCATGCCAGGCTGCGTTGGCCGATGTCTGCGTCTAGGCTGCTTTTGAGACACCTATCACTGACCCCTCATCCTGTGACGTAAGGCACCATGATGTTTTGCGGGCCCAACTCCGGAGTCCGAAGACTGGATAGCGGAGAGTGTTTGGCACTGTTTGCTCCATATCGAAACCTGAGGTGCCTCTCGACGAGGAAGCAAACGTTTGAAAGTTCGGCTCCAGGCGCCCTGTCTCGCGTGTGGGTTCACTGCGGTACATCTGTGCAGCGAGTCCATGCGAGTTATGTACCGGCGCTCCGGCGATGGTCAGACGCCCATTTGTGCGCCAGCCGTGGGGGGGGGGAGGGAGGGGGGGCGGGGATGGAGCCGGCATGGTCAAAAGCTGGAGAAACTGCCCAGGCCTTGGACCATTTCCCCACCACAGCTGCAGAACCGCGCAGGGCGTTTCCGAGTGGACACTGGGCAGCCTTCCGTCTCCTCACGTACCTGTTCTCCACCTGGCTTGATCGGGGTTACTGAGCTGAGGAAGGGTGGGTGTGAGTGTGTCATGAATGATGGGGATGGGGAAGATGGCCGTTTCTACTGTACCTAGCTATATACCACCTACAGAGTAGGGCGTTCCCCCATGCCCCCCTCGCGTGACGGTTTGTACATAGGTAGGTAGCATGGTGTTTCGAACTCGGAGATCGGTTGGCCCACCAGCACCAGCCTGCCGGGCTTCGACCACTGGACCAGTGCTCACTGCTCAGGGACTGCGCAAGTCCGCACTCGGCGGCACACCATGTCAACATGGAGTCAGGACGGACGCAGGCGAGGCAGCGCAACTGAGCGGACGTCGTCCACTCACAGCGCCGACGTAATACTGCCGCCTCCCACATCGACGGGCAATCAACTCGCAGGCCAACAGAAAGACGGGCAGGAAGGGCCGTCCTCGGGGAGGGACCGGAGGGGTCTCGAAGGGGGTGAGGGGAGAGGGGCAACCTGGCTTGCGAGCTTGCCTGGCAACGTCCGGGGGGTATGGGTCGCCCGCTTCTGGCTAGCAGGCAGGCTGCGGGGCGCAACAAGGTGGGGTGCCTTCGAAGGGACCTATGACTGTCTTCCGTTTGGCTGGAGTCGCCAAGAGGGTGTGCCATTGGTGAGGGGTCGCCCTATCGCGCACTAACACGCTGGCGGTATCCCGCAGCAACCTCTCTAAGTAGGTTCGTCTGGGGCTGGACCAAGAACCGCGGGCCGCGTATGTGTCGTCCTTGGACCTGCAAGATGGAGGGCCTCCAGTTGCTGACACTCGATCCCGATGGCGCGAGGCAGCAACTGCTGGCCGAAAACTGCACTTCTCGATCGGCTTGGGGTTGGGAGGGTGACATGCAGAAGTCGGTCCCTGGTGACGGCAACTGATGGACAGAATCAACCCATTGCCGGACATCCTCCTTCCATGCCAATCTAGAATGTCACGAGTGTTTCCTTGCCGTCCAAGTGTAAAAGACTGCCTACTATCGTCAGTATCCGTATAGTACTTACAAGATAGGTAGCTAGCTGTTAGTGCAACAGCAAGTCGGATGTCGGATTCATGGTGGGTAGCGAAGGTGGGCCCCCCAAAGCAGCAGTGATGAACCCAGATAAAAGGTACTGCCCAGGTGGTGCTTACCGCTCTTTGTTAACGTCACCTGCCCTACCTCCGCCAAAGTCGCCTCCAGTGACCGGACAGTCTCATCCCATCTTCCATCCAGCCATCCAGTGCGTTGCGAGGCAGCTGTCTGCCTGAAAGAGGCGACACTACCACCATTCAAGTATCCGCGCCTTCCGGATTTTGACCCTGCGGAACCTTCGTCCTTCACCGCAGACCGGCTCCAGCTGTCATCGCTCCCAGAGACGCAGCGTTTGTTGCTCTGTGGTAGGCCGCCCGTTTGTGTCCGATACCCCCCCCACCACCCCCTGTCACCTAGCGACTAGCGCCTGGTCCCTCCTCTCCCGTCATCAACCATTCATTCCAAAACCCCAGTCCCTCTTGCTCCTCTTTCCCAAAACCACCACTTCCCCGCTGCACCTGACCTCCATCCATCCTCTCCCGACTCCTCTCTTGCACCAACAGTAGCGCCCCCACTCCACTCAGTATTCGCGGTCACATCTTGGGCTGCTTCGCACCTTGAACTCGCCCAGGACTGAGGCGAAGGCAGTCCCTCTGCCGAAGAACTTCGTCGCTGCCGATATCTGTCGCTCGCAGCGTCATTGGTGAGTGTCAGCTCCCCGAAACAGCACCATCACTCCCCATCAATCCCGACCCGCCACTCCTCCGCGCAGAGTCTTGGAATACATTCTTCGACGCCGATCATCGAATTCATCAATTGCAGAATTGACCTGATAATATATAGGCAAGAACATGGCGGCCCCCACTCTCACCAACGGGGACATGCCCGTGACCATCAAGCTCAACGTTGATGGCTTCAGCCGCCGGCTGAAGCTCCCTCTCCGAGACCTCACCCGCGAGACTCTTGAGCCCAAGGTACGGATTAGGAGGTGTTGTTGAGCTTGGGCGGGGACGGACTTGCTGACTCGTTTGCGACAGCTTCGCCAGTTTCTTGAGCTTCCCGAGGACGTGAATGCTCTTTTCGAGCGTTACTCGGACTCAGCGGCTGCTTACATTGTCCTCGATCGCCGCAACCTCTCCATCTACAAACAGCTCGGCCGTGCCGCCAAGGCGAAGCAAAAGCTCAAGATTCGCGTGACGACTATCCGACCAGCTGTCGAAGAACCCACAAACGGCCCGAAGCCCGCATCTGTTGAGGACGCTGCCGAGGAAGAGGTCCCGGCCGAGAACACCGAGGTGGCTCCGGCGCCGCCCATGGCCCAGAGGCCACTGGCATCGCCCGCTCCGCAAACCTCAGACCTCGCTTCCTTGATCAACGCGGCTGAGGATTGCCAGGTCAAGTCTCAGGATGCTCTCGACAACACTCTCCGAGCGATTCATCATTCGATCGCCTCCGCCTCTGCTGCGACGAATATCCCAGCCTATATCGACTGCGCTGCCGCTTCCGACACCAACAGTGCTCAGATTTCGCGTGCACCGTCCACCGTCTCGGGGCGCACTACCCGCACCACGTTTGCTGTTTGCTGCAACAGCTGCGACTCCACCATTCCCGAGGTGCATTATCATTGCTCGACATGCGATGATGGTGACTTCGATCTCTGCCAGGAGTGCGTCGATCAGGGTATTACCTGCTACGGCGCGAACCATTGGTTGATCAAGCGATTCGTGAAGAACGGACAAATTACCCCCAGCACCACTGAGCGGATCGCTCCAAAGGTGAAGGCTGCATCCGCGAAGGCTGAAGAACCCGCTCTCGCCCCCGCGGCTGCTCCTCAGATCGCTCCTCAGACCGCCCCTCAGGACGTCCCCGTCGTTCCCGAGGCTGCTCCCGAGGTCGCCCCTCAGGTTGCACCCCAGACTGCAACCGTTGTCCCTGCCCCGAGCCGGGTCGTCCCCGTCTTTGAGGACTTCCTCTATTCCAGCATCCGCACTTGCAACTGCTGCGTCCAGGAGCTTTCCGAGGCGAACTTTGTGCACTGCACCACATGCGAGGACTTTGATCTTTGCCGCCCCTGCTTTGCCAAGAACCGCCACGGTCACCATCCCAAGCACGGCTTCGTCCCAGCCGTGGAGGGAACCCGCCTGGAGTATGAAGTGTCCCGCCGCCTGAACCCCGGACGCGGTCAGGAACACAACGCCATTTGCGATGGTTGCGATGAAGAGATCAGGGGCATTCGTCACAAGTGCCTCGACTGCCCCGACTGGGATTATTGCTCCACCTGCATCCCCAACGCCCTCTTCATCCACCCGCACCACCGCTTCGTCCCCATCTACGAGAAGCTGGAGCCTTCCAGCCATGCTCAGATCCGCGCCTTGGAACGTGCGACCCATCATGGCATTTGCTGCGATGGCCCCCTATGCTCCAACTCTCAAAGCGCCTCCATGTACATTGTGGGTGACCGGTACAAGTGCGCCATCTGCGACGACACCGATTTCTGTGCCAACTGCGAAGCGAGCCCGAATAACACGCACAACGCAACACACCCCCTTATCAAATTCAAGACATCGGTGCGTCACGTCAACATCACGACTTCTGTCGAGCACAAGAATGGCCGCTCGATGCCCATGATGGGTGATCGTCTGCGCATCCCTCCCAGCCCACCCGCTGCGATGCGCGAGAAGTCCCGTCAAACCCCGGTTCAGACTGTTGTCGACGTGAAGCCCTCGGCCCCGGTCGCGGACAAGCCTCAATTCGAGTCGGAGAAGGGCCTCGCCCCGGCGATCCCCGAGAAGATTCCCGAGGAGCCTGTCGAGCCTGAAGCCAAGGTGGAGGAGAATAAGCCGAGCCCCGTGACAGCCGAGAAGGTTGTTCAGCAGCCGGATCTCGTCGCCACCTTCATTCGAGACGCGGTCCCCGACAATACCATTATGGGATCCGATCAAGTGTTCAGGCAGACTTGGGTCCTTCGCAATGACGGCACAACCTCATGGCCTGCCGGCTGCTCTGTCAAGTATGTCGGAGGTGACTACATGGGTCATCTCGATGCGAATCGTCCCGCTGCCACCCACGAGCTCGAGTCCTCTTCCGAGTCCACCTCCTCTGTCGTGGCGGTCGCCCCGGGCGAAGAGCATTGCTTCAGCGTTATGTTGCGCACCCCTCAGCGCACCGGAAGAGTTGTCTCGAACTGGCGCCTGACGACCTCGGACGGCCTCAAGTTTGGACACCGCCTCTGGTGTGATGTTATTGTTCGCAATGACAAGCCACCTGTCAGTCCCGAGCCTGAGCAGGTTCGCTCCGAGCCCAGTGTTCCAGTCCAGGCCGATGCTGCCGAGGTGTCGATCCCTGTCAAGCAGGAACAGGCGGAGCCCCGGTACAGCCAAATGATCTTCCCCAAGCTCGAGAAGGAGTCACCAGAGTCGAGCATTCACGAGAGTGGCGTGCCCGCCGTGCCCGCCGTGGCCGACGCTCCCGTGGCCGACGCCTCTGCTAAGAGCGAGGAGGAGTACGATGGCATGTCGGAGGACTCGTGGGTGGAAGACGACTCGTTCCTGACGGACGAGGAGTATGACATTCTCGATGCCTCCGATGAGGAGTCCCAGCACAACACCCAGTAAAGGCCGGAATACAACAGCCTCGGAGTTCAGACGGACAATTTTGATATTTTTGGGTTTCTGGGAGGGCAGTGGGTCCCATGGGCATGCGAATGGATGTGAGGTTGGCTTACAGGACACAACTCCCCCTTTCTTACACCCTTTGTTGTTAATTCGATACGATGCACTCTTTCCTATCAGCCTTTCCACGCCCCATACGGTGTTTTCCTCAGTCTTTTGGGCATCCTTTTCGGCATTAAGGGAAAAGATTTCGTCGAAATCCGGCGACTTGGATGGCAAGAGACTGAGACACCCACCACAGATTGCGATATTTTTACATCTTTGACGCACTGCCTGCTTTGGTATCGTTTTCAGATTGAGTCCGTCTAGGTTGATAGCTGAGAGGCACAAGAATAAAACTTTGACAAAAACTGTTCCCGCTGCATCGGTGATTTGGGCAACAATTGATGGACATGTTCAACTTGTCTGTTCCGATGGAGTACGTGCTGACGTGCTTGCTGCCATGGTTGCATTAACTTGATCAGATCCTCATATATATCACTTCTTTTAGAGCAACGTAGCAGCATGGAAATAATCAGGTGGCTCGACAACATAGAGGTATCATTCCAAATCCTTACTCCCTTCCGGCATCTCCCGCAGCCCGCTAATTAACTATACCCGCTCACTCAAACGTCGTCTTCTTTCCTTGAGACGCCACCGCCGCTCCCGTCAACCTAGCAATGTTGACATCGTTGGCATACTTGATGGCCTTCGGTTCCTTGACTCTGGGCTTCCTCTCCTCCTTCGCTTCCCCAGTACCCTTCTCGCCACTTGGTGCTGCGCCGCCAGCCCCCTCCATCCTCTTCTTCGCCCCCTCTCCGCGGAACCGTTTGTTGTAGCGTGTCTGGTCGTCCTCGGCCAGCTCAATCTTCAGAGGCCGACCAAGCAGCTGGTTGACCCACCACTTGCGAGTTTTTATCCTGACCTCGGCCTCTGGGACAGCCTTCTTCTTCTTGCTAGCCTTCTTGGCCTTGGCGTCGTCGTCGTCGCTCCCTTCCTTGTCCTCCCCATCCGCGTCCCCGGCGGGCTTCTCGTCCACGTCCATAAAGTCCTCGAGGGCGTCGATCGTCTCCTTGACCTTGACGAACCCCTTGACCGCCCAGGCGGCCGCCTCTGGCTCCTCAAAGTTGACCCAGCCGTAGCCCTTGCACTTGCCCGTGTCCTCAAACGTCGCGACCTTGATCCACCGGATCTTGCCGCACTTTTCAAAGTGCGCCCACAGGTCGTCCTCGGTCACCTGGAACGACAGGTTCCCCACAAACACCTTTGTGCTAGCGTTCTTCTTGACCTCGGGCTCGTCGGCGTCGGCGCCCTCCTTGGCCTCCTCCTTCTTGGGCCGCCCCTCAAAGCTCGTGCTGTCCTTGATCAGCAGCTTGCGCCCGGCGAGCTCCGTCTCCGAGAGGGCGATGGCCGCGACGTTGGCCTCGAACGTGGCAAAGTCGACGTAGGCGAAGCCGCGGTTCTCCGAGGGCTTCTTGGTGTCGGCCTTGGCCGCCTTCGCCTTGTCGGCGCCCGCCTTGTCCTTGGTCGAGGGCATGTGCACGCGCGTGATCAGCTCGTCGGTGATGGCGCCGCCCGAGTTGTCGACGAACCACTTGCGCAGCTCCGTCTTGGTGGCGTTGAAGCGCAGGTTGCCGACCCAGACGCCGTAGGGCGAGCGCTCCTTCTTCTTGTCGGCCGCCTTCTTCTTGTCGTCGTCGCCGTCGGCTTCATCGTCGCTGGATTGCGGCTTGGCGGGCAGCGTCTTGCCCTTCTTGAGCAGGCGCTTGGCCTTCTTGGACGGCGGCTCGGGGAGGCTGACGTCGACTTCGATTTCCTTGAGGGCGGTGGACTTGCGCTTCTTGGAGGAGGAGGAGGATTTGGGCTCCTCCGAGTGCTCGCGAGCTTCGGGTTCGAGGTCCTTTGTTGCCATTGCGAGGGGCGGGGGTTCGGCAGGTATGAGTCGGTTGTGGTCTTGAGGTTGGCGTTTGTCAAGAAGTCGGGATTCCAGTTCTCAAGCAGATGGACTGCAACAGAAATTTTGGCTGCTGATAAGCGATAAGAACTATTTTTGGGGCGACTTTCAAGTGCCCACTGCCGCCGGTTTGCTGTTGCGGGGAAGAGGCTCCCCCCTTGGCCCACCCCCTGTTTCCGCTCATGGATGGATCCGACCCTCATGGAAGTGAGCTGGTGAACTCATGTCCTTGCACTCTTAAGTTGAAGATTTGTTTCTGTCATCGACAGAGGAGGTGTTTAATACACAGAACAAATATACGGGGTTTTTACTCTCCGTGGTCAGTCTTCATTCAGGGGAATGTTACTGGCCATGGGATTGGGCATACGAATATATTCCCATGCTCAGCAGAGACGTGGATCCGAAAGTCCGATGCTTGCATCGAAATCAAGGATAAATCCCGTGTTTGGATTGTCGTGTGACAAGTGTCTACCCACACAGGTTGTAGGTGTCACTGCCGGAGACGAAGGAGGGCTCCAGCTGTTTGCTCACTTGGTCCCTTGGCTCCATTACCCCTCAGGCTTATGCCTCTTGCACATCAAGCTGACACCACACCTGCGCTTAAGTATAATCTGGGAAGCTCGTCAATACGGGGTACATACTTGCAAACCACCTGCACTCAGACTTAGGCTCGCCCGGGCAGGCTGGCGGGAAGCAGGCAGCCCAACCAGCTTCTTCCATACACCCCTTCCGGTGGTGTCTTTCGAGTTGTACCTCACGCGGTGGGGACTCTGTTGGCTCGCTGGCAGAACCGAGGCCGGCAGATGAGTGGGAAATCGGCTGTGAATTGTTTTCGGACCTGGTCAATATCACAGCCAGCAACCCGAGGAGCCTTCACTGGCTCGTGTTGGCGCCTGAATGCGTGACCTGGCTCCCGTCTGGATGCTTGGGTCGTGCCCCGACCGCCAAAAAGAAAAGACGCTTGCTTTTCAGCGGAAGGCCATGTCGTGGACAAGAGTGGTCAAACACACCGCATGGTCGCATGCCAGGCCGCGGCCAGGGGCGATTGTGGTGTTTGGTTGGTCACTGTTGGGCCGAGTCAAAGATGCTTCCCTTTTTGGCTAGTGCTGCCTGGAATGAGCCCGGCAACGTGGTGGCGGAAATGGCCGTGTTGCCTGTGGGGACCATGCCAAAGGGGGTTAAAGCCAGTCATTGTTGTGAAGGTACGCAGTCACTTTGATCGAATCGCAGCAAACCGGGCGCGGAGTGATCCTCGACGCAAATCCACCTCGTCCGGTTGCTCCTCTCCTCCGACACTCAAAACCACACCTCGACGTCCTGACTGGCCCGAACGCAACATACCGGGGGCTGGTTGTTGGACGCTTCCTGCACCTCCTCATTTTTCCCACCCGACTCCACCATTTCCCTCTTGCCTCAACTTTTCCGACGACAACACAAAACCGCAGAGGGAGCGACGCCGACGCCGCCCGCCGCCCGCAGCCACCAGTGGTCAACCTCATCCCGACCCTCTGGAGTCTGCAATCTTCCACCCGCACTGATCGATCAACAAGACGATGATCGTCCCGCATCAGCCCGAATCTCATCGCTTCTCAACCCCTCGCTCTAGTATGTTTGCCCGCTCGCTCTCATTTCTCCACGATGGCTTCGGGCGCCCGGCCGGTAGCACCGCCGGCACTCTCGCCACCCTCTTGCATATTTTCATTTGCTGACAACACCTCGCAGTGTCTCCATACAGCATGGCGTCCAAGAAGCGAAAAGCCGATGACGATAACGACGAGATGTCGGTTTCCCCGAGCAGCTCGCCCGCCATCTCATCAAGGCAGCTCTCGAGACCGTCAAAGAAAGTTCGGGCCGGGAACGACCTGGCCGGCCGCCCGTTGCCCCTTTCCCGTCTGCTCGAGACTCTCGATCCCGCGCAACTACGAATGTTCCTGCAGACGATCTGCGACCGTCGCCCGGATATTGGCCAGGAGGTCGTCAATAGCGCACCGAGACCGACGTACGCCGCTTCGCTTCAGGTTCTTGACGAATACATGGTGAAGTTGCGGGCTGCCTTTCCGTTTGGAAACTCGAGCTCCGACTACACGTACCACCGCGTCAAGCAAGCCCTGGCCGCTCTCATCGACGCAATCTCGGATTTCACTCCCCAGTATCTCCCGCCGCTCGAACAACAAACAAACATATCCCTGCAGTACCTCGACGGGGCAACAGCCATCATTCATTTGCTACCTGAATTCGAGAATCAGCAGCATCGTCTTCACAAGGAAAACGCATACGAGGACATCTCCAAGGCCTGGGCGCTGGTTATCACGGAGGGTGCCAAGAGAGGAGGGGGCATTGTGATGCACACGAATGGGTGGGACGCCAACTTGAGGAAGCACAACGAGCAGTCCGGCGGGCGACTAGCGCAGGCGATGGCTGCGATGTCGAACGAGGTGGGCTGGATGGGCCACAACACGAATGGCCGGCTATCGGGATCCTCGGACCCGAACTCGATCTTGAACCAGCTTGTCAGCGGCAAATACGGGTCGCCGGTTCCTGTTGGTCGCTGCTAGGAGGACCGCCCACCCCAGACTGGCCTCGATGAGGCATAACGGCCTTTCAACATCATGACTCTCTGTCTCTCTCTCAGCTACGGCGACTGCATTGGTTAGGCGGGCATAGACAGGTTTTGGGGCGATTCGGCTTGGGCCTGCGGCGTTGATGATTTTCTTTCCTTTAGCGCATTGATATCCCATTTTGTGAGCCCCGGGCTCGGTTGGCGAGGTCTTGGGAGGGTTGTAGGTAGTTGACCTTTTCACTTTAACTTTAGTCCTTGGAAACAACCCCTCGACGGGCCGAGATCTCCATCATCTCTTATGTGTAGGACTAGAAATACCGACCCAGCTGGTATCGGTGCTGTACATGGATCATGGATGTCAAGTCGTGCGCCATCACTGGCGGCGCGGGAAATTCTTCCGCTCATCTCTGAGAAATACACGGTTTTGCTCTTCTGCCTCTTGCATTGATATGAATATCTTTTGATACATTCATTGGTACAGGATGTAGAAGAGGCAGTGGCCCTGCCGCGTGTCAATACCAGGCCCCTGCGTAGAAAGTAGAGTTTCCGAGATGGTGGTGATGTGACCGTTGTGACGTCGTTTTGGGCGTCCCAAGGCGGAATGACATTCTTCAGAATTCACATCTTGTGCACCAAGCCAGTCATCCACAAAAGGCAGGCTTCCAGTCTAGATGGGTAGGTAGCTTTGCATTCTGGTTGAGACCTGTTCTAGGGAATGAACTAGAGCCTTCCAATTTATTCATGGTGGTTTGGTGTTTGAGGTTGGGTGCTGATCCCAGGACAGGGCTGAGACCCAGAGGCCCAGCGGAGTGACCCTCTCCCCCGCCCTACGAATGCAGGTGGTGCGGGGCAGCGCCTTGCACGTGACAGCCTGTTGTCGACGTGAGACGCGAATGCCCATCGGCGCGACAACGCGACATTTGCACTTGTCACGACTCACCAGCCCGCCCACCGAAGCCATCTTGCCAGACGTCGACAAACTGCCTGCAAAACGCCACCCGAATTTGCAGATAAGTTGGTGTCAGTTCTGCCTCGAGCAACGTGGCCACCATGCCCAAGTAAGTCGTCTTCTGCCCTTGCCAACCCTTGCCTCGCATGCTTTCTCGCTGGTGCCCGACCGTCCAGTCCTGTCTCTGACGCGTCGCCCATTTTAGTCCAGGCGACCAGCACAGGGCCATCGCCAACCCCTTTGACGAGCCTCAACAACGAATATCTACATACACGGCTCAAGAGATTGCCACATTGCAAAGCCGACTCGAGAAACAGCTGGGCCCCGAATACATCTCGTCACGGGTTGGGCCTGGAGGCGGCAAGGTACACTACCTCGCTGCAGACAAGTGCATCCAACTTGCAAATCAAGTTTTTGGATTCAACGGGTGGTCCTCGAGCATCCAAAATGTTCAGGTGGACTTTGTCGACGAGCACCCCTCCACCGGCAAGATCAGCTTGGGGCTGTCGGTCATCATGCGGGTGACGCTCCGCGACGGGACATACCACGAAGACATTGGATATGGCCAGATCGAGAACTGCAAGTCCAAGGCGTCTGCCTTTGAAAAGGCGAAGAAGGAGGGCACCACAGACGGGCTGAAACGCGCCCTGCGCAGCTTTGGCAACGTGCTCGGCAACTGCATCTACGACAAGACCTACCTCGCCCAGGTGGGCAAGGTAAAGGCTGAACCAACCGCCTTTGACCCCGAAAGACTATACCGCGCGCCAGGGTACACTAAAAAGGAGGAACCAAAACCCCCCGTGGTCCCAGCCCCTGTCGTCCCAAAGGAGGAGCCTGCCCAAACTTTGCCAAAGTGTAAGTCCTTGGACGTGGGAAAAGGATGTAGACTTCGCTAACAATGTCTCAGTGCCAGCCGCCGACTCCTTTGAAGACTTTCTTGGAGGTAAAGACATCGACCACTTCTGATACATGGTCCGAGCTGACGAGATAGAACTTGATGAGGCGGATTTCGCCATGTCTGAGGATGGTCACCCCGACGAGGTCGTCTTACCTGCCTCCAATGCCAGCTCCGTCAACAACGGAATGCAGCCGCCTCCAGTCCGACCCATGGTCAGGTCCGAGTCAACAGGGTCAAACTACCCACGACAACCCCACACGCCAAACCAGCAGCAGCCCCCTAAGCCTATCTCGAATGCCTTTAATGGCGCCCAGAATAGGAACCCCGTGCCAGCACCCCGACCACAACCACAGCAGTTCAGCAATCAAAGGGGGCCAACGTCACACAACAGCAATAATCCAGTCGCACAGCAGCAAGGGTCAGGACCCCAGGCACCAGCCCAGCCTCCCGGACTGCCTCCGGGAGGAGCACCTGTCGGTTTCTTCTCCGCACGGGCGGTACCTCAGCTCCCCGAGGAATCCCTGGTAGCGGTCCAGGTTGTGCCCAAGCCGGGAATGGACTTTAACCCTCGTGCTGAAAGCCCCTCGATTCGCAAGACGCCAGGCATCGACCACTCGAAATCAAAGCCAGTGGCGCGGAATCTCACGCACGTCCCCCCAGTCACCACCGAAGACAACTCCGCTGCCCCTGCAGGGGGCCTTCAGGGCAACAAAGTCGTCCCGCGGTCCAACCAGGCAGGACCACCCATGGCAAGGGGCAACGTTGTGAATCCCCAGCTGGACCATACGCGGAGAATCGGTGCTCCTGGCTCGTCCAGTCCACTAGCCAATCGCAACCAGTACCGCCCGCCCACGATGAAACGCCCATCCGGAGGGGAGGGGGGGCCCCTCGCGCCGGGTCAGGGACGGGCACCGCTTGCCGACTTGCCAAATACCGACGCGGTGACGAATGCGGGTGGCATCAATGGGATTATGGGACCGGATGCCAAGCGCCAGAGGATGAACTAAAAGTGGCGGGCGTATCCTTTATGGGTTGTGCCATTGGAGCGAACGTGGAGCTCAGGAATATTATGGCAACCTTGGGAAACAGCTTAGGGGGTGTTATTTTTCCTCGGTTAGCCAAACGGTACGGCTCGGTGCAGGTGTTCGGGGCTCCCTTGTTGAGTTTGGCGTTTTCCCAGAGGAGGATTGGGCTGCTCGAGGTCAATGGAGTTGGGTTGTTGAATATGTCTTTTTTATCTACAAGCATGGTGTTGATCGGGTGACTGGAACTTTAGACTAGGTACCGTACAGATGGTGGAATGCAGACCAGATCGCGAAGATTTATTGACTATACGGGCCCGTTCATGGGCCAGGGCGTTCAGTTTGTGTTCCAGGGGTTCAGTTTGCTTTCAAGATCCGATCAAGGGATATGTACAGTATGGGAGCATGTCCCCCAATCTCGTGCTAACCAAAATCCAGGCCGGTGGTCCGAGGCGTTGTGCTTCAGACTGAAAAGCCCGGGGTGTGGTGAAGTTGTGAGATGACATTCCCAGTGGCATCATTGGCTGAAGAATGGACTCCAATGTGGGCTCCATTTTGCCCCGGATAATGGATTTGGAGACATCTGGGGTGCTGGGGTCCGTAAATCGGAGACGCTGGCTTGACTGGTTCAGGCCCCTGTTGCCGCGATGGCGCAACCAAACTTTTTCCCCCTTCACCTCCAAACCACCCCGCCAAGTCTGTCGCCGGCGGCTTAGAGCCCAACATGAGGTCAATTGAACTTGCCAGTCGATCTGGCAGTGCCCTCAAGGTATGTAGAATAGAACCGTCCTCACCAGAACCGCTTCGGATGGCTAATTTGGTCTCGGTAGAGGGCCTTCCAAGCCCAGCAACTCCGCCGAATCGCAGCCACGCGACACCACTCGACTGCCTCCCTCCTCCCTCCGACATACGAGAAGCTCCACAACAAGTACACCGAAGTTCGCCGTGTGCTGGACGGCCAGAAGTTGACCCTCGCCGAGAAGATACTTTACAGCCATCTCAACAATGTCGAGGAGTCATTGCTCTCCAACACGGCTGGTGGCCGCGACATTCGGGGCAAGGCCAACCTTAAGCTGAACCCCGACCGCGTCAACATGCAGGACGCTTCGGCGCAGATGGCACTGCTGCAGTTCATGTCATGCAACCTGCCCCAGACGGCTATTCCCGCCAGCATCCACTGCGACCATCTGATCGTGGGCGAGCGGGGCGCCGAGGACGACCTCTTGGCCGGCATCAAGACGAACCAGGAGGTCTTTGACTTTCTCGAGTCGGCAGCGAAGCGATATGGGATTGACTTTTGGCCCCCTGGTGCTGGCATCATCCACCAGACCGTCCTGGAGAACTACGCCCTTCCCGGCCTCATGATGCTCGGAACCGACAGCCACTCTCCCAACGCCGGCGGCCTGTGCACCATCACCATTGGCGTTGGCGGAGCTGATGCCGTCGAGGCCCTCGTCGGTGCGCCATGGGAGCTCAAGGCCCCCAAGATCCTCGGTGTCCGTCTGAGCGGGCAGCTCAATGACTGGGTTTCGCCAAAGGACGTGATCCTGCACCTCGCTGGGCTCCTTACCGTGCGGGGTGGCACTGGGTACATCGTCGAGTACTTTGGTCCCGGTGTCGAGACGCTGAGCTTGACGGGCCAGGCCACCATTTGCAACATGGGTGCTGAAATTGGTGCAACGACGTCCATCTTCCCCTACACCGAGGCGTCGGCCCGCTACCTTCACGCTACCCGGAGAGCCCAGGCGGCCAAGAACGCCCAAGTCTTCCAGAACTTCACCGGTTCTTCCAAGGCTGCTCCGTTCCAGTTCAAGGCGGATGAGGGAGCTCAGTACGATGAGCTGATCGAGATCAACCTGTCCGAGCTTGAGCCCCACATCAACGGCCCCTTCACCCCCGATCTCTCCACCCCTCTCTCCAAGTTCAAGGAGACTGTCAAGTCGGAGAACTGGCCAGAGAAGCTGTCGGCCGGTTTGATTGGCAGCTGCACAAACAGCTCCTACGAGGACATGACTCGCGTGGAGAGCATGCTCAAGGCGGCGGAGGAGGCGGGCCTGAAGCCAGCTGCCGATTTCTACATCACTCCTGGCAGCGAGCAGATTCGCGCGACCCTCGAAAGAGACGGCACCCTCCAGACATTTACCGAGGCGGGTGGTATTGTGCTCTCCAACGCCTGCGGGCCTTGCATTGGACAGTGGAAGCGCCAGGATGGTGTCGAGAAGGGCACCCCTAATGCGATTCTTACGTCCTACAACCGTAACTTCCGCGGCCGGAACGACGGCAACCCAGACACCATGAACTTCCTCGCCTCTCCCGAGATTGTCACGGCCATGGCATTCGCCGGCTCGACGACCTTCAACCCCATCACCGATTCCCTGACTACCCCTGACGGCAAGGAGTTCCGCTTCCCTGCGCCGCAGGGACTCGAAGGCCCCGAGACGCCCTTCGTCGAGGGCAAGGACTCCCTCAAGGTCCTGTCCCAGCCGCCCAGCGCCAACGTTGACATTGCCATCTCGCCCTCTTCCGAACGTCTCGCCCTCCTCGAGCCCTTTGACACCTTCCCCTCCTCCGACCTCACCGGCCTGCGTGTCCTGGTCAAGGTAACCGGCAAGTGCACGACCGACACCATCTCGGCCGCCGGGCCCTGGCTCAAGTACAAGGGCCACCTCCCCAACATCAGCGCCAACACGCTCAACACGGCCATCAACGCCGAGACGGGCGAGGTCAACGCGGCCTACGACCTCGACGGCTCCAAGCACACGATCCCCGAGCTCGCGCGCAAGTGGAAGGAGGCCGGCCGCCCGTGGCTCGTCGTGGCCGAGCACAACTACGGCGAGGGCTCGGCGCGCGAGCACGCCGCCCTCCAGCCGCGCTACCTCGGCGCCCGCATCATCGTGTGCAAGAGCTTTGCGCGCATCCACGAGACCAACCTCAAGAAGCAGGGCGTCGTGCCGCTGACGTTCGCCGAGGAGAAGGACTACGACCGCATCGGCGCCGGCGACGAGGTCGACACGGTCGGGCTGTACGAGATGCTGCAGAACGGCGGGCAGGGCGAGGTCAGCCTGCGCGTGAGGAAGAAGGCGACGGGCGAGGAGTTCTTGGTCCCGACCAAGCATGCGGTTAGCAAGGATCAAGCGGGCTTCATCCTGGCGGGGAGCGCGTTGAATATGCTGGCCAAGGGGGTGTAGGCAGTCTAGGGACTGGGGTTAGATAAAATGGGGTGGAGGCTCATGTTGGAATGATTTTGATGCTTGTACATATCACCTGGCTTGTGTAAATATACCTGAGTATTCGTGCTGAGTCGTCTCCATGGTTTGGCGTTCGGGGCAGGATGCAAAGAGAATCGGCCCGGCGCAAACCATTATATCACTGCCAAATACCCAAAGATAAATTTTATTTCCGACAAGGCGCAACGCAAGATGGAAAAGATAGTCAAGATGGGCCGGGCAGTCTAGACTGGTATTACCATAAATCGAGCAACCACTTACACAGCTCCACTGCGCTCAGCTTCAGCCTCGCGAGGCAACTTCGCCATACGCATCCCGCAGCCTACCTTGGTATATATCTTGAACCTTTTTGCAGCTCTTCGTCGAAACAACAAGCCTTTTCCCGAGGCATTTCCGGGTTCATTTCAAATCCCGACTAAGACCCTCGGCAGGAGTCGCGAATTTCACCTCCTTCATATCCGCCACAGCCCATGCAGGACACAACTCGTCCTCCATCCACGCTTCATATACCGCCCCAGATGCACATACGTCCCGCCTCGGCGCCGAGACAGAAGCAGTGAAATGATTTTCCCGATTTTCCCATTCCGGATCGTACGGGGAGCGACATTCCCCCAGCTTTCTCCACGTGACGACCTCGATATACGGTAGCACCGGGACGTCCTTCCAGGCAATACTTATCCGATAGTCGGTCCAGCATAGCGGGCAAGAACGAAGCTTCCCGGCGGTCGGGCAGATGAATCTCGAAGATCTAGCCTCGACCAGCTCAGGAATCTTCTCGCGGTCAAGGTGTTGACATGGCCTGGGCCTATAGAACTTGTCCACTCTGACATCTTCTTTATTCTTCAGTGGCCTTCCCCATTTTCTCGGGGGCACAACCACAAAGGTGCTGCTGATGTAGAGGCTGTCGTTTCTGATCTTGGCAGTCCACCGGACGGTTATGTTTCGCTTGCAGTACATCCCCCCTACGGCTTCCAGCAGCGGGCCGTGAAGGGGTCCGTGGAAATGGCGGTTCATGGCAACCCGGACCCAGGCGTACCTGAGCTTGTTCTGCCCCAAATCCAGGCTTTTATGTATCGAGGGAGATCGCCAGCCATTGCGTGTGCCCAGCCGCACCAGGCACCGCCTGCTGTCAACCTGAAGAGAGGAAAATGCTCGGGGACGCTGCAGACGTTTCCACTTGTGGAGGTGGGTGCAGCTATGGCAGAAGTAGACGCTGGGCATGTCTCTCTCGAGAAATACAAGCAATGCTTCTCTGGCCGCGTCGGAGAGGTGCGGGTTCGACTCGGGGAAGAATTGAACGAAGAAAACGCGACAGGTGAGGGCGAAGGAAATGACTGATTCCGGGGGGAGGTTGTCCACGATCAGGATGAGGACATCGAGGGGGAGTGTAAGGGTGCACTGCGCCTGGTCGGACACTGGCAGCTTCCGTCGGTGGCCTGGAAGAAGATGGGTGAGATGGGTGAAGAAGAAATGGTGGATCCGCTGGCCAAGGCGGTCCATTTTCGAGGATATTCCACGGTGTGCTGTGCGTTGTGTGGAAGATTCAATGTACCTAGGTGGAAAGAGGTGGGAGAAAATTGTGAACAGGAAGAGGTGGCCAAGACTACTAATAGGTGGCAGAGAGCTGAACCTACCGAATGCATAGCATATGTAGAAAACATGAGAGGAGGACCCCGGGGATGGCAGGAAGCAGGTACGACGCACCTGCGAAATCTTTGCAAGGAAGCCGCAGAGAGAAATTCATTGAATGCCACGGGACATAAATCCCCAACGGAATCCGGCTCAGGAGCTCCGAGTTGCAGGTGGAGATCGATGCCTTGCAGTTTAAGATCTTGAAGTCGTCGTTACTTACTAAGTTGCTGGACATAATAAGTTTGAAATTCTTTTACTACTACTAGTCAAACTACAGGGAAACACTGGCATATACATATTCGATCCAGATATTATATCAGTCACTTGATACGGAAAAGCCCAGGGCAAATAATATGTTTTCCAAACGCTGATGCCGCTGACCAGATGCTCTAAATGCTGCCCAAGCTCCATGTCTAATTACTACTCCCAAACCGTACGGCGTGTTCCCCAAGCCCCAGGGCCACCTCGTCCTCGTCCACCCCTCGCTGCCACTGTCGGGCGGGAATTGACAGCAAATACCTGGATGGTCGTGGCAGTATCTTTGTTGGTAGAGCGCTACTCCGAAGTATATACACTCCCATCCAGGCTCCCATTCGTAAAGGGGTTCCCGCCGTTCACGGGCATACAGAGACTGGAACTCTGGCTCTTCCCCAGGGATGGCCGTTTCCCCCTTCCCGGCCCCGCCGTCCCTTTGCTCGGCGTACAGACAGCTCCGTTGACCGCAGATATACCCTCCTCTTTCGCTTTCAGCAGCTTCAGCATTCTCACCCATGCCGGGTTACTTGCAATCTTTTCGGGCAAAGTATCCTCGAGCGGGACTCTCTCCTCGGCAATCCGCTGCTGCCGCAGCCGCTGGGCCGCCTGTCCGAAGTTGGCCTTGCGCCCTCCCCGTGCCTGGATTTCTGCCTGCTTTTCCTCCAGCCAGGCCTCGGTGTGTGGTTGAGGCCAGTGGATCCGCGGGTCTATGTCAAGATAAAGGGGCTCGTCTTGGCGAGGAGCATCGGAGTCTTTTGATTTTGCCTCTTTCAAAGCTGCCGCCGGACTAGCAGCAAGGAGGCAAACCTCTGGCGGGGGGTTCAGGGCGCCTTCTTGTGCGTAAATTAGGCGATCAAATTCAGAGAGGTCCAGAGGGCGTCGTCGCCTTTCCAGTTGCTGCGGAGATGGAGGCTTTGGTATCTCCAAGGACACACTCCCGGTGAGTTGCTCTCTGCTATTCCCCGGAATCCCTGCTCCCTGAGTGCTGTCGGCTGGCCTTGAGGACGCTGGATGTGGGTTCCCTGATTCCCCCCTGGATTCCGTCTCGGGCTTGGGATGTGAGTACCCGTTTATGCCACTGGGCACTTTTGGTCGCTTGGGTGTCAACGGATCGACGCGCCCAGATTCTTGTAGGGGCCTGACATCGGGCTGTTCGACCGCCCTTTTGTCATGAAATGACCCCACCCCGTTCTTTTCCAAGAGCTCCAGCCCCTGCTTGCCGCCAGCATAACCATTTTGTCCCCCAGCCCGGAATTGCTTTGATTGAGTATTTTTAGATGGCGATTCGACCACTGCTTTCCGAGCACTTGCGAAGTCTTCCTTGGCAGGGTTAGCAGGTGGTTCGGGCGGCGCTGTCTTTCGCTGTCTTGGCGGACTGATATTTGAATTCAATGTCGTGGACGATTCCGTGCCCCGGTCATGCAGTGGCCCAGCAACAAACTTGACTTGAGAGGTTGTTTTGATTGCCTTGGGACGACAGGTGCCAAGTAGGGGAGCACTGTCGATCCGACGCCCTGGTGAGGGCGAACCCGCAGTGGGAGAAAGACGTGGACGTTTCAGCGGAGGTTGTCCGTTCGCTGCGTATTCGGGACTCCCTTGCAGGGAAACGGTCGCGGGTCGAGGGGCTGATGACGAGGCCGAGATGGCTGCCGGATTTTTCACAAAAGAGGAGTTGGCTGGGTGTTTGGACGAGCTGAAAGATGCCTGGGCTGTCTTTCGTCGAGCGATGGGCCGGGCTTGGTCGTACTCGGGTAAAGCCTTGTTTCTAGCAGGCGGGACAGGAGCCGTACCGTTTGTTGCGCTGCCTGTTGGTGGTGGAGGAGGTGGTGGCTGCGGCTGCTGCAATTCCGGGCCCGGGGTCGAGGATGGCGTTGACTTTTGCGACGACGTGACGGGCATCCCAAATGCCCGAAGATGGCTCGAGCAAAAGACATGGCCGGGCACTGCAGGCTCAGCACAGTCGGGCTTTGGAAATGAGCACTGCAGTGACCTGGCGCTGCTACCCGTGAACGAAGGGGCGAATCGCGCCGTGGCAGACGAGCTTTGCTCTGGCGGCCGACTGCCCGCAGCCGCGATACCGAAGCCGAGTGATGCTGGGTGCATTTGAGAGGATCGACTGTCATGGTTGAGACAGCGCTGACATATCCAGTTCCTGTGGCGATGGGTGAGCAAAGAGCCTCACGATTGGGGAGCGACGGCGTGGGCGGTGTTGAGTCGGGGAAAGTGAAGAAAAAATGGAAGGCTGAGTTTGAATTAAATACTAGCCCAGGCACCTAAGTATTGATGCCGGACACTTGACATAATAGGCCTGGAAAATGCGACATGGCTGCATGGGACGGCCCAGGCCTGGAGGGAGGGCGTTGGAAGGGTAACAGTTGCCCTTTTGGTGGGGCCACCTACCCTTTCTGCAGAGATAGGTGCAATCGGATGAGAGTGTGAATAAGGAGGTAAGGAGGTAGGCATAGGCGACAATATGGACATGTCGGGCATTGGGCCACTATATCCAGGGAGATGTGGAGGAGGAAGGGCTGATGAAGCAATGAAAGTTGGGCACCTACAGCTTGTCCTTTGGGTGTGGCAAGTGACAGTGGGAATGGTATGACCTGAAGCAGGAGACACACCTAAAGAGCGGCTTGCCGAACTCTTCTGGATTGCTGCAGAATTTACAGAGTCGGGGTTTCCTCGACGGCGGCATCGAGCAGGCCGGGGCGGGATTCGTGGCTGGCCTATAGGATTTCACGTGTGGTTAGTGGTGACCCGTGGATGAGGTGCCCCAGATTCTCGTTGATTGTAAGTAGCGGCAAGAGGGGGTCGTGTCTCAGGTATTATTCCTTGTTTATTCGTCATTCAAGCCGGGTAGCTGCAGCGGTTTCGAAGCTCCTTGTGGGACAGGGCAGAGCAAAGCGGGCTGGCAGAACTACAAAGAGTTCCATCAGAGCCAAGCGAGAGCCCCAGAGTTGAGCCCAGAGAGGACCCATACAACGAGGGTCTGTATACCACAGCCTTTGGTCCCCGTCTCCTGAGTATTGAAAACCGGGCCCCGAAAAGTGGTAATGGGCCGAGAAGAGTCTCAGCCTCGTGGTCGATATATCCAGCCATCAATGGTTCACACAGCCGGCAACTCGAGGCAGTGTGTGGAAGCTTGATTGGCAAGTGGACGCGCGAGAGCGCAGAACCCCTGCCCACTTAGAGTCCCCGAAACCAGAAGAGCATAGCCGTCGGCTGTCCGACCTTTTACCATGTACATCATCATGGACACGAACCCCTGCGCAAAAGGGGGAGGGGAGAGAGAGAGTATAGAGAGTGGGGAACTTACTGCGGCTACAAATGTTGGTCTTGGGGATTTGGTGACGGCTGAAGTGCTCCCTCCCTGGCTGGGGCCGCGTCAACAGTCCCGCTGCCGTGACCCCCGAAAATCCCTTCTCCTAGTCATGGAGAGCTCGGTGCCTGAGAGAGGGCTGCGAGAAACCCAAAATTTCGGATGGGCTGGGGAGAGTCGCGCTGGCTGGGGTCGACCAGGGGTTGCCGGTGTCGCGAAGTCGTGATGCTGGGAAGCCAAACGGAGACAGGAGAGTCGGACAAACATGGGCGTGGGGGAAATGAAACGAAGGGGAGGAACGTGAGGGTCCAGGCAATTCGGGGCGCGGCAGAATCAGCATGGCGCACACCGCCTGCCCCACTAGGATTAGCCTGATCTTCGAAGACCACGATAACAGCTTTCGATTTCCGATAGAGTCCAAACACGCCTGTTCCTGGCCCACTGAACCGCTGCTGCGCGCCGCATCGCAGCCGACTCTTGTCGCACGCGTGTCCTCCCACCAACCCGCCGAACCAACCCCCGACCACAAGCGGCACTCGACGACGACAATGGACTTTCTCAAATCTGCGGTCGCATCGGCGATCGCAAAAGGACCGCCCTTCCCCTATTCCTTTGGCGACAAAGTCGACCTCGACCCCTCCATCTGGAGTCTGTACAATGGCACCCGACGAGTGTGTACCCCACGAGCCCACCGCCTCCACGTGCAGAGCCTCTGCTAACCAGTGTGCTTCTTGCAGGAGGACGGATCCGATTGCAGCATCTTCTCCTTCGACATTACAGCCAACCGATCAGCCCTTCCGCTGGCACGAAACGCAGTCAAGAAGCTGCGGACGATGAGGCACCCCGGTGTGATAAAGGTTCTGGACACGGTCGAGGTAGGGCTCTCGCAGATTACCGGAGAGAAGTCCATAGCTAAGCCATGGCCAAAGTCAGATTCCTACATTTACATCGCCACAGAACGCTTGGTCCCTCTGCGGTGGCACGTTAAACGGAAGAGCTTGAGTCCAGAGACAGCCAAATGGGGCCTGTGCAGTATAGCGGTACTTGGAATTCTCGCTCCCCCCTCTGCATATGCAGCGAACTCCGTGTCTGATTCGAGGCGGTGCAGAAAACAGTCAAGTTCATCAACGATGAGGCCTCCTCTGTCCACGGAAACCTCAAAGTGGCCTCTGTCTACACGTCGGAAAGCGGAGAATGGAAACTGGGTGGGTTTGAGGTGCTCAGCAACGTCAAAGATGATGAGGCTGTGATATATGTGTGTACATCCTGGGCAGATTTGTCACATTGGGCATGGGACGCTGATGCTGTGGACAGACGTACGGCAGCCTGGTTCCCGATTCCAGTCGATATACCCCCCCTGAGCTGGCAAAGTCGGGCTGGGATGCTCTTAAACGGAGTCCTCATTCGGCGGTCGACGCATACCAGTTCGGCGCCTTGATCTATGAAGTTTTCAACGGGAGCCTAGGGGGGTCCGACCAGGTGGGACAGACCAAGGGCATCCCCCCAAGCATGCACTCCAGCTACAAGCGCCTCGCAAACCCAAACCCAAAAGCGAGGCTCAGCGTGGGGCATTTCGTTGAACAAGGCCAACGGAGCGGCTCCTTCTTCGACAGCCCGCTGATCAAGCTGACGGACGGAGTTGAAAACCTGGGTGTCAAGACGGAAACTGAGAGGGAAGAGTTTCTAGAGTGAGTCTTTGATTTTTCTTTGGTGATCCAGGCGCCACAATGGCTAACTGAACCCAAACAGCGACCTTGATCAACTCACGGATGACTTCCCCGAGGACTTTTTCAAAATGAAAGTGCTACCAGAACTCCTGAAATCAGTCGAATTCGGAGGCGGAGGGCCGAAAGCCTTCGCTGTCGTGATGAAAATTGCAGGAAAGCTTTCCAACGACGACTTTGATTCCAAAGTCACACCAGTGTTGATTCGGTTATTCGGAAACCCCGATAGAGCGATCCGGGTATGCTTGCTGGATAACCTGCCACGGATGATCGACAGGCTCCCGCAAAAGGTGGTGAATGATAAGATATTTCCCCAAATAGTAAGTGCACACCTAGTAGACTTGACGTTGGAGGGAGAAGGCTGACACAGACAGGTGACTGGGTTTACCGACGTGGCGCCAGTGGTGAGGGAACAGACGCTCAAGTCTGTCTTGGTGTTGATCAACAAGCTCTCTGACCGCACCATCAACGGCGAGCTCCTGCGGTACCTGGCCAAGACTGCCAACGATGACCAGCCCGGCATCCGGACAAACACCACCATCTGCCTGGGCAAGATCGCCAAGAACCTCGGGACGTCTACCCGAGCCAAAGTCCTCATCGCGGCCTTCACACGATCCCTCCGAGACCCCTTCGTCCATGCCCGCAACGCGTCCCTGATGGCCCTCTCGGCGACCTCTGAGCATTTCTCCGACGAAGACTGCGCCGCCCGCATCATCCCCTCCATCTCCCCCCTCCTCATCGACAAGGAGAAGCTCATCCGCGACCAAGCCAACAAGGCCATCGACGTCTACCTCCAAAAGATCCGCAAAGCCGCCGCCGCCATGGCTGACACGGCCCTCCCGCCCGAGAGCGCCACCTCGGGCGGTCCCCGCATGAGCACCCCGCAGCCGGCCGAGTCCTCAGCCTCGGCCGCCTCCGCGTGGGCCGGCTGGGCCATCTCCTCCTTCACCAACAAGCTCTCGGCCGCCGCGGGCGAGATCGAGTCCACCACGCCCAATGGCGCCTCCGCCGCGCCCGCACCGGCTTCCAAGCCCCCGCGCCCTACCCCTTCGTCCCATACCGCCTCCAGCCTGCACCGCCAGGCCCTCAAGTCACCCACCCCCTCGTCGGCCCCGCTCTCGCGGACGTCGTCGTCGGGTGGCATGGGCGGCGGCGAGTCGTTCTTCGCGGACCCCGACGTCGGCGATGATGGGGGCGACGCCTGGGGTGACATGGACGACAGCAACGCGGCCGACCTCTTTGGTGGCGGCGGCGCCGACGACGATTCCTTTTCCAAGCCCGGCGCAGGAGGCACTGCGGGGTCGAGCCGGACAGTCAGCGGGACGGGCGGCGGCGGCAGCGCGACGCCCTTTGACGACGGCGCCGAGCCCGACTTTGCGGGGTGGCTGGCTGCGCAGGCGCAGAAGAAGAGCGCCATCGGCGGCGGCAAGGCGCTGCCCAAGGGGCTGGGCAAGGCGGCCGCAACGAAGCCAGCGGGACCCGCGAAGAAGACGCTGCCGATCTCCAAGAAGCCGGCGCCGGCCAAGAAGATTGATATGAAGCCCAAGGAGTCCGGGGATGATGACGGGTGGGGGGATGGGTGGTAAAGGGGGAAGGGATGGCTCGGGGAGTTGCATATCGCGGGGTTGGCTTATTTACACGCTTGACGGGCTTGTTATTTAGATGAGAGGGTAGCTAAGGCCAGGGTTGGACAGCATGCATGCATACAAAGTATATACCACGTGTTTATTTGCGGACTCTTTCAGGGAGATACCAATTTCTGTGACCTCTGCTTGGTATAATACCCAGACCCGCAATGACCCGTGACCGAGAGAGTGGCCTGCTCGTGTCTAAAATATGATTGTTGCTACAACCCGAGATTCACAAACAGGAGGCCCTGTCCAACATTACAAAAGAACCCGCCGCTTATATCTGCCGCCCGATGAGCCCAAAACGCCGTCACACCTTGATACCCTCGGGTCACCTCGATCTCCCAAGCGGAAACGAAAAACGCAATAAAACAGGAAAGAGGAAAGAGGAAATTGGCAACTCTCGATAGGAGAGCTAGATACGGCCTATAGCGACGATGCTTGTCGACCTGGTTGCATTGACGGATGGCCAGGCTGAATTATCTGTGAAGATTTCTGGAGTTGATCGGCATTCTCGGCTGTGGTTTGACTGGCGACCATGGTAGATGTAGGGCTCAATGCGGCGGCAGTGAGCTGGGGCAAGACAATCGTGGGTACAACCAAGTCCGACTGTAGCGTCAGAGACGGGGAGGGAGCTCCGGGCTGGTCGGTATGCCCGATGGTGTGGCCGTTGACAGGCCCATTAGAGGGACCCGCCGATGGGACGGACGTCTCGGACACACATCTATGGTGTCTCTTCTGACGTACGCTCGGCCCATGTCGGTCGAAGGTTATATTCCCGGGCCCGCTCTATCGGGCTTCGGAGTAGTCGTTCAACGCGACGCAGACGGCGCCTCGGTGGTGGCCATTGTACTGGCGGATAATCTGCTGGCTGTGGAGTTCCCAGAGCCGCGCATAGTGGTCGCTGCAAGCCGTAACAAGATAGGCGCTGTCTGCACTGAAGGCACAGTCCCACACCCAGCGCTGGTGGCCTGTGAGAGTCGCCTCGAGCGGGAAGGGCTTGGGGTCGTCCTTGTGGGGGACGGGCTCCATGTCCTTGACCTCCCAAATCTTGGCCGTGTGGTCGGCGCTGCAGGTGGCCAGCTTCTTGACATCGGGAGAGAGGAGGACGCGGGTGATGTACTCCTTGTGTGCCGAAAAGTGGGTCAAGGGGATGAGCTGTGTTCGGTCGTTGGCCTGGAAGAGCTGCCAAACGAAGACATTGCCCTGGACGAGGGGAGAGGTGTTAGCTGTGACATGGGGGGAGGAAGAGTGGTCATGCGTACATTGTTATTTGCTGCGCAGAGCAGAGTGCCGTCGCTCGCGACTGTGACACTGGACACGGAAACTTCCTCCTCGGGGATCAACTGATGCGAGCATGTGTTCTCGGCCAGGTCCCAAAGCCTGATGCTACCCGCACGATCGCAGCTGATGATCTCGCCCTGGTTTGGGTGGATGACCACGTCGTTGGCTGGGGAGCCATGGTTATAGCTCCTCTGTATGGTGCCCGATCGTGTCTCCCAGATTTTGACTGTGCCGTCTTCGGAGCTTGTCACCATCCATTTCCCCTCGCAGTGAAAGGCGACACCTGTGATGTTTCCCGTGTGGCCCTCAAAGACAAGGTGCGGTGCTGGATTGGTGTTTCGGATTTCAAAGAGCTTGACTGTGTGATGGCCGGCGGCGGCAAGATATCGCTTGTCGGGGGAGATGCACAAGCGGTTAACCTGCGAGTCGGGGTGCTGGATCGTTCGCGAGCAGATGCCAGAGAGCGCCTCCCAGAACCTTGAGGAGCAAGTCAGCCCTGAATTCACGGAGAGGGGGCTTCGCGAGAGGGGTCACGACCGCGGTTGGTCGGCGTACCTGATGGTATGGTCATAACCAGCTGCGCGTACCACCATCAGTCAGCTCGCTGTCTTCATCATCATCGTCGGGGGGGTTTGAGGAAAGCTTACCTGTGCATAGAATGACGGACATTATCGAGTGTCTACGGGCCCATCATGGGGCAGCCGTAGTATACCAAGAAGAAATCCTAGCAGCGGTGAGCTTTCGTGTTATCGCGAGGGCGCGTTCGTTGACAACCCCGCCGAGTCCTAAGATTTGGCGTGTGGTAACTTGACAAGTCCCAGGGCGACGCGAGGGACGGCGGGGATCTCCAAAACTGCTCCCCTCCGTATCCGTACACAGTGCAGAAGACTGTGGGCGCTGGGGGCTGATGTGGGTCCCAGCGTTCACAGGCGGCAGCACCTCCATCAGCCCCACTGTGGGGGAGCGTGCCCAGCCCTGAGCCGAGGGAGCTGGGAGCTTGCTGCTTTCAAGAGGAAATGTGGGGCCAAGCTTCGTTTCACCTGAACCTCAATTCAACTTCACTCCAACTCCCTCACAAGAACCATGTCCTCGACGCCGCCATGGAGCAGGCAATGATTGCAATGCCTTACATCTTTAGCCGGATTTGACCACCTGCAATACTGCTAGCCGTTCCTCCTTCGTATTTTTCTTGATATTTTCCGTCTTTTTGCCCCTATTTCTATTAATTTCTGTTTGCGGCTGAGACGGGTGCTCTCATTCTCTCCTCCAAGCTTCCACAAGTCAATATTGACATATCTGCTTCAGCTGGGCACTGGTATTTCCATGTCCATACGCCCACAGCGCCTGCGTATTTGCTTCTACGGAATACGAGCCTGAAGAAAACCTTTGGAGACCTGGGCTTCATGTGAAATCGGAAAGATGACTTTGGTGATCATGAGAATGGAGTTGACATGGTAACCCTCCCCGAGCCCCCCAACCGCCTCAGTTGACTGACCAGACGCAAATACAGGGATACAGCATACACCAACAGTCAAAAAGATTGGAGATCGTCGATCTGCTCCCAGCCGTTGCCGGATCGTGTTCAAAACAGCACAACCGGCGCTGGGAGGCGCCAGGGGTGCAGCTCCCGACAGATCGCCATGTCCTACCGCCAGGGGCTTGCGAGCATTCAAGGAACCCGTTTCGCCCAACTCTTCGGAAGAAAACGACGACTGGCTGGAGCTTGAACCCCACTTCATGTTTTCCAGCGATCTCCCGCCGCCCTCCGACCGCCATGTGTGAAGAGATCTGAGATGCTGCACTCGGACGGATTACGATCTGGGTTGGCGTGGCGTCATTCACAAGTGATGCCGTGTCACCGCCTGGTGGGTGTATCTCCCCCGATTTCGGCATCAACTCGCCACAGCCAGCCACGATCGATCCATTACGAGCGCCATCCTTGGACTCGGCCTCGCGAGAGGTGCTCGAGTGGGTGATTAGGCCGGATTTCGGTTTTCTGCTGTGCGCTCAGGACGAAACTTCTGGCCGGGCGGACTCTGGGCCGACAGCGGGCGTGAAACCGCAACTTTCTACGCAGATCTCTCTGGTCGGAAGCGTTTGTACGCATATCTCGCGGAAAGCTGCGTCGGCTACATCAAGCTCACCCCTGGCCGGAAGATTTCTAGGTCCGTGGAACCGTCTCTGACGAATCTCTCAAACCCTCGAGGATGACAGGCGCCGCCCCAGGCATCGGGATTCCACCCGAGGGTTGGTCAGCTGGCCGTGATGCCTGACTTACTGATACATCACGATGCGATGCGTCACAACACGGAAACGACAGAAGAACTAATTACAATTCCTACAAGCTGCAAAGGGTGCCATCTCATACCAGGCTACCTCCACGATGTGCTGTGCTCCTACGAGCGCAGCGAGAGCGAGCCTCCAAAAGACATCACGTACTCCGAAACCAACCCAGGCGCCGAACCAAGGACGTTTCCAAACTCCCTCAAAGCACACCAAACATACACCCCGCCATACACCCCGCCCAACTCTCAGACGGGACTTTGAAGATAAACAAGCACCAGGATCGAAACTGCACGCTCTCGAATACCGCATGAGAGACTCGCCTGTCCTACGTTGCCCTGAGTCGACCTTGGGAACTTCCCTGATACCGGTTTCCAGCACCTCGTGAGCCGCTTCCGCTTCCCCCCCCGCCATTGCCGCCATACCGTCCAGTGCCACCACCCCCGTATGTGATGGAAGTTTGATAGCCTCCGCTCGGCGCATGGTCACACTCGATGTATGTGTACCCCGAGTTGCCGCAGGCATAGCATTCCCTAGGGAGGTCAGCATGATTCGAGCTGGGGGCTATCCAGATATTCTTACCCTCTTCGCTGGCTTCCGGCACAGACGGGGCAGACGATCGGTCTGCACATCCGGCCTCCCATTGGGAAGCAACCGCAGGCTTCCGGGCAAGCATCGGTGGACTGGGACTGAGAAGACATGGCGAGGTGTGGCAGTGGGCGTTGAAGAGCCTGGGAGATATGGTAGACTTGAGAGTTGGAAGGGTTCTTTGGGCTAGCTTTGGAGGCGATGGCTTGACTCTCGGTCTTGTCACTCGAATTCCCAAGCGGGGGGGGGGTCCATCTTCTTATAGAGAAACGACTTATCCCATCTTGCCGTCGGTCCCATACCGAGATAAGACGGGCTCACCGCGGAAAGACCAACCCGAAGCATATGGCACTACATCAACAGGCCAATGGCGAGGTTCGGGGTACAGGCTCATCGTCGAGGGTCTGCTGATCAGAGCGGCTCGGCCGAAACGATGATGCTATTGATGGGCATCAAAGGAAAGACAGAAACATCGCCAGATTCACCACCGTGGGGGGCATACCCGCCCGAACCGACTTGTAAGACCTATCGACGGTCTTGGTGCCGCTGTTGGACAGGCTACCCGGGGTATTCCTTGTTCGTCGGTCACCGCTCCGGACTTGAAGGAGGCACCCCCCGACCTGTCTTGGCCGCCTCACCCCTAGCACGTCCCCGGGCGTTCTTGGCTCTCCAACCCCGGCCTTGCAAGGAAGGGGAAGAGCAGCAAAGTAGGCATTACCAACACTGAGATCATGCACCTGGCTGCAGCTAACCGCGGTATCATAGAGCACGAGGGCGACTCAGGAGATGTTCGATTATTCTGGTCTCCCACTTAGCCGGGGGGAAGGGGGGGAGGGGGGGGGGGGGGGGCAAGCCCTTCTCGTACTGGTGTTTATGCACATGGTCACCTTTGACGATGACAGACCGAGACAACCTGGGGCCTGGTGAGCTGGACAAGGGCTGGAGATCTTCCCGCTCTCCTGTCTCGTCGGCTCATCCCGCCCACTGCCTGTCAACGAACAGCACATACGGACACGCCATACTTTGTGGCCTTATTCCTCTCGGTTTACCATGGCTTTGTTCTTCAGAGGCAGTTGTCAGGGAATTCCCAGCGCAGTGGATGGGCCTGTCTCGGCTATGGCCCGTCTGGCGTCAACGAGGGACGAATAGGCAACGCGCCAGCAAGGCACCTTGATCCCTCCTGGTAGGCTCCCTCTCACCGGCACTACCAGTCGCCGCACATGGACGGGTACTACGCAATTATCCCGAAGTATGGGATACATGTGCCCTTGTTGGTGCGCAGGGCGCAGCTTCGAGTCACAATGACTCGACTCGCTTGGATACGACGAAGCCATGCTCTCTTCCGTCAAGCGACGGGCCATCTTCCGCTCTCACCAACCTGCAACATGCCCCTCCGGCACGGCTGGGTCGACCTGCACTGTTATTCCCGCATGATCTCTGCGGAGCTTCCTTGGAAGGCGGTGCGACACACACCCTGGTGATTTCCCCAGCCCGCTTGACGCGGTTGCTCAGACACATCCCCACACCTTCCCGCCGCCGGTAACAGCAAGATGATAGATCGTTTTTCGTCGGAGCTATGGCATCTCCCAGGTCCCTCCTCTGCGTCCCACTTACATGGACCGAATGTCATGTGCCGGAGGCCCGTCAGCTTTCAGCTATAACTCAGGGAGGATGGAACTTGGAAGCTCCGTCGACTGTCCGTGTCTCGGGCTTCGAGTCCGTTGCTGTTCGATGCGGAAAACAGCCGATGGGAGAGTCCGCATGCACGTCACCGGGTTGCCTTGAGGACTTTTCTCCGGCAACCGAGCTAGCCCATGTGCCATTGATCCTGCTCCTTCTCCCAACCATTCTCGCGCAGGGGCTCGAAGTATGTTGACGACCTCGGTCAAAGGCACACGGCAGGGACCCCGAGTATCAGCGACCTTGAGTGTCGGCAACCGCACCGCCCCGCCTTCTCATCGCCCCCCCCCCCCCCTCACCACCATGCCTCTGGCCGGATTGGACAGAATCAAGCGAGAATGATGCGTGATATCACCCAGCGCGTACCGCATGGGCCTTCTGGAAGAACATCAAGAACTTCCTCCTGTCATCTCACGACAGAAGGGCAGAGACAAGTGGAAAAAGGCTTGAGTAGCTGCATCGCGGTGTGCTTGTCTCGGGTATCTGCCGAATGCCGCCCCGCGCATGAGAGAGCTTGTTGCGAATGGGCGGTGGGGTTCAGGTAGACTAGTATCCAGCTTCCGATCTCTTCGCAATGCCCGGCCCCCGCTTAGATACCCAAAGAGCCGAGTACATACACCCCCCCCCCTTCCCCCACCCCCTTCTCCGTCCAGCATGACTAGAGATGATAAAGGAGTACCAGTGGGAGCGGGTCCGTATATGTGTGCGAGGATCTAAGTGTCGACCCGGCCTGAACCCAATATCTACCCGTTATGTCCACCAAGCTTGGACGGCAGGATATGTCAGATGTCTACATCCCGCTCCCGCATAGATTGGGTGGCGGTCAGGATACACTCCGACGCCATTCGGTGGCATGTCCCGCCGGGCAGGGGGCTGAGTCTAAGTCCGATCTGGGAGCGGCGGAGACGAGGAGCGGTGGAGAATCTTGTCTCTGTTGTATTGAGACGCACCCAGGACTCGCAAGGCACACACCCATATGTATGTCTCACATCAGGGGAGCATCCAGTCACGGCCCGCCTCTTCAGGCCGAGAGGCTCAAAGGGGGGGGGGGGCATATTGACCACACAGCCCTCTCCCAGCTCCCCCACTCGTGGTAGGTTACCTTTTTGTCGTCTAGACTGATTGGACTTTGGCTGGAGCCAAGTCTACAAAACATTGAAACAATCGCAGACGATCGACCGACCACATAGATTCAGGCACGACACAGGCAGACTTTGGAATCAATACTGTGTACCACCCCCTCTTTTCCCCCCTCCCTCCCCCTCCCCATCCTTCCCCCATTCAACTTTCTTCTTCTCAGATGCCGCTACTGCTCCTTCCTTAGCTCGTCTCCCACTCGTTCGCCTCACAATCCTCCTGGTGGCGTCGGCTCGGACCTCACCGAGTCCTCCCTCGTCGACCGCGCGAGCCAATGACGCCATCATGGCATCTGCTTCGCAGCGATCAGAATACAGAAGTGCCGAGTCGATTGGCTGCTCCGTCAGCTGACCCACCGCCGGACGGCCTCTCGCTCGGGAGACCACCGTCCACCGACTCTTGGAATGTGGGGGGCAGCGCCGGCGCCCGGCGGCCGGTGAGTGTCGTCTGCAGCGAGGGCCCAGGGACCGGTGAGGGTGGCTTCCAGGACATACACACGGCACGCCAGATATAGCTCCTCGATGTCACATCTTTGCGCGGCTGCGGTTGCGGTTTTGCGGGAGGAGGATGCGGCTGGTATGAAAGCAAGAAGAACGTGGACCCGGACCAGCCGCAGGTCGTGCCACCACCCACACCCACACTGCCGATAACATCATGTCCCCCTTGCTCCCCTAACCCGTCGTCGAACTCCCGAGGTAACCCCCCGAAAGTCTTCGCGATCTGGATGCCCTCGGGGATGCCGTTTACAGAAGAGTGGCCACGGAAGGGCCCACGGAAGAGGAAGGTTGGCGCCTGCCCTTGACCGAGCCCCCCCCTACGTTTCTTTTCGGGGAACTAACCGATCTAGATCGATCTGGCCTGCTAAACTGGCACCGGTTGACTCTCCGAAGCTCTCGTAAACCTGGGGGGGTGTTCCATGATCTTGCCATGGATGGGAGTTGGGAATTGGGAGCTGCCTGGTCTCCTGATCAAAGCCCACGAGAACGACCATATCTTGAGCCATTACGCAATTCGAATCGTTGCCGCCCTTGAATACTGCTTCCGGCCTACAAGTGGCCGATAAGAAAATGCTCTTCCCAGGACCAAGTCTCCCAATCCGGGACGACGCGAGATCTCACGGCAGATTCGCTGCTCCGTCCGGGTCCGTCACCCGAAGCACGCCTGCCCCCCCCCTCCCCTCACTCATCGGCAGGCAAACATCATCTTCTTTCTCGCGTGTAAGTAGCGGTCCCCTCCCCCCCCCGCTCCCTGTGCCCCGTTGTTCCTTCCCCCTTTCCCTCCCCCTCTACGTCTTCACCATCAACCAAACGCCCCTTCCCATCCACTTTATTGCTTCCCTACCTCCTTCCTCTCCCTCCCTCGACATGGCTAACAGATGGCAGGCACCGGTGATGCAACGCTTTTCCCAAAGTATAAACCCCCCCCCTCTCTCGTGCTCGGCTCTCAGATTCCAAACTTCCTTCTGGCATCTCTTCCCAGTCCAGGCATTCGACGTGACAAAGACTGCCCGTAACTGAAGGTTTATTAAGCCCACCCGGACACAAGGCGTACCCAACTGCTTTCTCACCATCGCCCACCCGCCCATCGTCCCGGCACCACTCGCTGAAATCTGACCCCAAGGACTGATAGGTCCCGAGCGTCATGCTCCCCACGCCAGTGTCTGACAGCCAGATTAAACCAACAGTTAATCACTCGCCGGAATCTGATCCCAAGGACTGATAGGTTCCGCGCGTCATGCTTCCCACGCCACCTAGTGTCTGACAGCCAGATTAACCCAACAGCTAATCGTTTAATTCCAACCAAATCTGCAGCCGTCAAGCTCCCGCTGTTCCACCTCATCGTGTTATGCTCAAGGCTTCTTCCACCCCATGGGAGAGGTTCATTACAATCTCTCTTCCCCCAGCAATCGTGCAGTCACATCATCGGTATTATCAAAAAGAGGACAGAGGTTGTGCAGCCTCGAGGCACACATGTGTGACACGGTGGTTAAAACGCAGAGGTACCTCATGTCTGGGGACAATCTCAATTCCTGCAAGGTAACGACTATTCTGCTGGAGACAGTTCATAGCCCATCCGCGAGAGCGGCGGCGGCAGATATCTCTGTATGTGAGACAACATTGGCCCCGCAACCTCCTCGAAACGCATCGCAAAACAAAACCGAGTATCCGAGCCCCCAAAGACAAACAAAACAAATGCCCCGTTGCCCCGTTGCCCGATGCCTGTCATCCCGGTTTCCTCCTGATCGCAAAAGTCATACGTCATACATACCTTGACTCAATGGACAAAGCAGTCCAGTCCAGTCCAAACGCCTGTACCATTCATGTCCGTCACATCCATATGGGAGTGAACACAAGCCAGACCAAGTCAAGCCCACGATCCATTTCAAGACGAGAATATTCAGGCCCCGCTCTCCAGGATCCCCGGCAGACACGCTCAAGCAAATGTCGGTGCAGTGTAGATGAGGGTACCGACAATCATAGCCCCTGCAGTGACACCTCCAAGTGCTGCGTACCCGACACGCTCCGCAATATCACGGATTCGCTGCCGCTTCGCCGGTCTCTGGGTTTCCATTCCCGCCTTCGCGACGGGGGAATAGGATGAGTCCTCCTCAGACAGGATATGCGATGGCTCAACCGGGGTGTACTTGCTCTCCGCCACCTCAGTCTTGGTTTCAAGGTCAGGGCTTTGGATCGCAGGGACGTCCTCGCTCTCGGCGACCTTGCTCTCGAAAGGGGCCGAAGGCGCCGGTGATATAACAGTAACCGCCATCACATCCTTGGTAATGCCGGCTGCCCAGTGCTCTTCCTCGGGGTTCAAGGTCGAGATGTCGTCAGCCTTGCGCTTCTCATGGACCGGAGCCTTGGATGTCTCGACTGGAGCCTCTTTGGGTGCCATGTCGGCGGGATTCGCTACAACATTCGAGATGCACATGGTGGTTCTCTTGGGCGGGAGCAGAGGCTGGGCCTGAACATAGTCCCCGGCCTGGTCCAGTTTCGGAAGCGTGACCAGCGTGGGCTGCGTGACAAACGGGGTCTCGGTGAATTCGGGAGTGAGAAGTGTGCGTGACTCCCCGACAAGAGAAGGCTTCTGGACGTAAATTCGGGCAGGAGGGGCCTGGTAGACATTGCTGAACTCGCGATGACTGGGAGGGTTGCACAGCGCATGGACCGATGATGCGCGCATTGCTGTGTAGGTGTAGGCAGCGCTAGTCTGGTGAAATTGCATCGCGAAGGGGTTGGAAGAGGTGGAATCAATGGCCTGCGGCACGATGGGCTCAACGGCCGGCGACTCGATGGGCAATGGCGCAGGCATGTCGTCCTCCATGTCGCTGCTGTTCTGAACCTGCCGGACGGGAGAGTAATCCTCTGGGCGAGGGCACCAGAAATCAACATCTGATTCTGAGAAATGGTCAGCATTAAATCCCGGTTGAGGGGCTTGAAAACCCTACCATCGTCGTTTTGCGAGTCGCTCATACTGCTCTCGCTGTCCTCATTGATGTCACTGTCCTCATTGATCTCGCCGTCCTCGTAGGCCTCGTCATCCCCCCAACCAATCGGGTCACCCGGCTCAGAAGAGGTCTCTTCCGGCTCGTCGTCATCTTCCTCTTGATCATATTCGCTGGGGTCTCTGACACTTGCGTTGCTTGCAGCATCGACATCCGTCATATCCGCATCGTCTTGGATTAACTCGCCCTCGGCATCGGAGGTGTGTACCGGACAAGGCTGGCGGAGCAGTCCCGCAGCCTGACGCCGCGGCAGAGTCTCCAAGCACTCTAGATCGCTATCGTATTCTTCCTCCGCGTCCATAATTCCAGACGGAGGCGGGGACGACGAAAGGTCAATCACATAGCGCGGTGCCACGGGGGTATGTGGATGAGTCGAGGTATCCTGGTCGGATGGCTGGGTGAGATCAATGAAGTTGTCGTCAATATCCGAAGACCCATCGTCCGAGCCATCGGGGACTTGGAACTTGGTCGGAAACTCTCCGGACCTGAAACAGGCTGGTTAGCAAGCTGTTGCACTCGAGGGCAAGCTTGACCGTACCATTTGATTCCCACTTTGACGGAGTTTGGCTGAAAGCAAGTGTTCGCCCGGATGACAGAAACACCGAACTGGAGCTCGTCACCGTCGAAAAGGTTGTGAATTTCGCCCGGCCGGAGCTTGATCTCGGGGCCAGCACCGTGCGTTGTGAAGTATGTTCCATGAAGGGAGTTGAGGTCCCTGACGCCCACGCTCTTGGACAAGTCAGCAACGTGTACCGGCAAGCAGTGCTTCCAATCTTTGAAGGGAGCGAGGCTTACCTTGGTCTTGAAGTCGGCCATCATTTCGGCGTGCTCCCTGGACATGACAGGGCTATCGTACCAACCGTTGTCCTTGGCTGCGACGCATCCCTTTGACTGGGTCCTTGATGATCGACCGAGTATGATTGAGCTGTTGTCCTCGTCGAGCTCAAAGCAGCGGTACCATCTCAAAGCGTCATCGGTGGCCTCCTGGGTGTCCTTGGTGGAATAGGTGGAACGGAGGCTGATCTGGACTGGGAGACTAAGTCAGCAGAAGCAGCAAAAAGCGAGCTGAGGGCGGGCTTACCATTGGGGACCTTTGGCGGCATGGCGGCGGAGGTCACAGCATCCATGACGACGCCTGCTGCTGCGGAGATAGCACAGCTGCAAGCAGATGCAAGCAGATCGTCGGTAGTTTTGATGGTCGGCAGGATGGAAGATGCCGATGTCGCTGGGAAAAGGTTGAGTTAGGACTGGTGCTGCGCGGCGAGCTGCAGTGGGTGAGGGAGGAGGGGTGAGGAAGGAAGGTGGCCAGGCAGGCAAGGGAAGGGAAGGCAGGCAGGAGCGATGGTGGGGTTTCCTTCGTTTGCGGCGGACCACCTCGGAATGGGAAGAGCAAGATCAAAAATGACACAAACGGGTAGGTAGAAGAGGTGAAATGGAAGTGATGGCATACCTGAAGAATCCGCTTGACCTCTCAAGTTGTCAAGGGAAGTGAATGAGGTGCAGATGATGGATGGGATGGGATGTTTTGGGGCCGGCCTGTCGAGGTGAGTTGGCTCGTCTTTGTTGGCGCTTGGGTGCGTTGTCGGTCGAGAATCAAGGGTCCTCAATGGAGGTTGATTGTCTATAGTCGTTTTCCGTCCGCTCGAGGAGAGCCGACTGAGACGACGTTGCTGCCGCTGTTTGTCTTCAATTCGGGGGTTCGCGGGAAGTGGAGAGGGAGGAAGCTCTGGCATGTCGAGCTCGAAGGCGAGAGGCGCGATAGGCAGGTGGTCATGAGGTATCCCAGTCCCGTTTGGTGCGGGGTTGATGAAACAGCCAAACCAACCGACCGACACAGTGCACTTATGTACCAGGCTCTTGCCTTTCTCCCCAGGTGCCGGGCTGACTATATGTTGGGGGTGGTGAAAGACAAAGTTCGGAAGGATGAAGACGAGTCTGGACACAATTGCCCTGGGGATTCTTGGAAGCCACCCCAGTGAGGTCTTTCACACTTCCTAGGCTCTGCTGCTCCCTTTGCCGACGACGACGAGCCGAGTGCTACAGGATTGGTAACCAAGATAATCACTGATGATGGAGACCTGACTGCTCCCAAATGCACTTATACACAGTACATAGTAGATGCTGGACGCCAAGAGGCGCAGCGGCGGGGAGCAGGCGTGGCTCGCGGTCAGTTGCCCGAGGCAGAGGCTCCGAGCTCCGAGCTGACCGCCCATGCTTTCTCCTCCAACCACAAGATGCCACCATGTATTCAAGCCCCAACTGGACAGAAGGTCGCTGGCCGTCACATCGACTTATTCTTGTTTTCAAATGCCTACTTAAAATGGGCATCGCAGACAGCTAGGTACCTATGCATGCTCGCAAGCAGTATTTCGGTGAGGTCATGAGAGGGGCTGCTGTCCGATATCTTATCTTCACAACGGGCAGTGGGTGAGGTGGGGCGATGCGAGGTGGTGAGTGGATCCATTGGCACCTCGGTGCATTCGATGTCAAACGAGAGCCCAGTGCAAAGCATGTGGACGCGGGTGGTTTTCATTTTCAGTCCGGTGCGAATACACAGTTTATATAAGATCTTTCCAGTTGCATTTTTCTAGCCATTTGTTTCACAAGGGATGGGAGACTTGGTAGATTTGGCATGACTCTCCAGATACATACAGAGGCAGCAAGCCTGCGATGCGTCCGTTTCGGGCTAGCACCATCTGCGAGCTCTTTACTCCCATGGCTAAAGACAGGGATCCCCGCCATTTCCACTTCCACTCCTCCCGTCCACGTGCCGTCCAGACTCCAACCCGGCTGCCCGGGAGTCATCAAGGAGTCAAGCTGAGATCGCGGGGGTCAGGGAGGGGACAGACGACGACGGTACTCCATTTGACAAGGCCCGGGGGAGGCCGACGTCGTGTTGAAGCAAACATGCCATTCCCGTATCCACAGGGCAGCACCAACCTTGTCATCAGTCGAGGAAGATGGAGATCGCCGGTGAGAGTGGGCGGCAAGCTGGAGACTTGTTCCGTCGAGCACTGGTACAAATTGGCGGACCATGGAGTCCGAAGGTCAGGACCTGCAGTGGATTGCGGCTGGTCTTGGCGAGATCATGGCTCCTGACCGAAATGCGTGACGAGGTGGTGTGTGCTCTGTGTGTCGGGATGAAATTGCCCCTCGACGCGTCTCCTTGTGCTCCAGCTGTCCTTTCTCCGCACCGCGCACATTCTTGTCCTCAGACACTTTTCCAAGTACCTGCCGAAAAATACAACTTCAGTCCCATCCTCGGTTCCTGTTCATTGTTGCAGCTCGCCACCCACAACAGCCCACGCCAAAATCCGTCCAGACTCGGGGGTATATAACCACGGATTCTCCGTAGCGCTCGCACTTCTTCCCATGGATTTTTCGTCATACACAATCTCACCAGTCTCAGCCAATACGTCACACACCCCACCGATATATCCAGCCACCAAGACCTGAAGCCGCGACCCAAAACCCATTGCGACAACACCCACGCTCACACACACACATCTCGACAGCGCACCTCCCCACCCGGAAACCATGCGCGACCTCCGAAAGAAGGCGCTGCTCGAAAGCCAAAAAACGGTGTCACGAAAGGCCCGCTCCAAGCCCGACTCGGTTCGATCGTCTGTGAACCAGTCTCCCGATGTCTCGCCCGGCCACTCTCGCGCCGGCTCTCGCCAAAACTCGCGCCCAGGCAGCCGATACGCCTCAGAAGACGAGGGTGGGAGCGATGACGAGTACGATGCCATGACCATGAGTACTGACTCGGGCTCCGGCGACGATGCTTTCGGTGATGATCCCAGCAACACATGGACCGAGCGGCTCCAGACCCGCATCGACGAGCTGCAGGATCGCAAGCGGGGCATACACGGGCGCGCCGATACCCTCGCGGCCTATCTCCACCTCGTTCGCCACCATTACGCAGAGAACAAGATTACCAGGGCCAGCTCTGAGATCATCGCGGCTCTCGTCCGGATCGTCAGGGATGCCGCCAGCGAAGACGAACGCCTCCTGGCTCTGAAGGGCCTCGTGGTGACGCTCATCACCTCTCCGTCGAAAGGGTCTTCGGGCGCGCTCTACACGGCACTCAAAACAGTTTGCGAGGATGCGGATGGGGAGAGTGTCAAGGTGCAAGCAATCAACGCCTTGATGATTGCGGCTGTATATGGAGGAGCCGACTCGGAAGAACTCCTCGAATTCCTCCTGGACATCATTCAGTCCGACGGAGCATCAGTTGGCGCAGACGACAATGCCGCCGTGGTCACGGCTGCCCTGCGAGCCTGGGGCTTTGTCGCCAGCTTTCTCGAGGGCATGGCGGAAAGGAGCGACCAGGTCATGGAGGCCTTCATCGACCAGCTGGATAGCACGGAGCCCGACGTCCAGAGCGCTGCAGGAACCAACATCGCCTCCCTTTTTGAAGCAGCGCGTGATCACGAGGAGGAGACGGGCGAGGGGGCCGAGATGCAGCGCGATCTGTACAAGGCTGTAACCCGAATGACCGAGATCGTCAAGGACTCGTCCAAGGCGATATCGAAGAAGGGGAAGAAGCAGTTGCGGGGCAATTTTGCAAGCATCATCACTTCGCTCGAGCGTGGTGTTGGCCCGGGCTACTCGACCGCGGGGTTCCGGTTCAATCCCCACGTTGGTGGCAACAAGCCGCGCTTCTACGACAACTACGAGGAGTTTGGCTACCGGGAAACCCTTCGCATCCACAACCAGGTTCTTCTCATCGATACATGGACACTGCATGTGCGGGTCGAGGTTCTCAAGATTCTGCTGGGCGGTGGGCTGCCGACCCATTACTTGGAGAATCCAGTCGTTCAAGAGATGCTCGCGTCGGCAGAAGTCAACCATGTGGCGACTGGAACAGAGAGGAAGTAAAGAGCAGTGTCTGCTTTAGGGGCGTGGTGGTCTTTTATGGTTACAGGTATCGCCAACCGAGCGGTTTTTTTCTTCCGAGGGAATAGTTCATCAACATATATACGGGTCGGTTGGGCGGTTGGTTTAGATGCACTTCTCTGGGGTGCGAGGATGGGAATGGAGGGAGCGGTTTTCTCCTTCAAATAGATAATATCGGTGCGGACCGGGATATCCTCCATCGCATTGCCGTCATTAGGTACTTGTGTATTTAGTGTGTAGTCATCAGTACCCAATTTCACAAATTCTCGAGAGGATCATGGCAGTAGTGTGAAGACGTCACTTTCCAGCTCCCGGGTAGCCCCAGCCCTACTGACGGCAGTCAGCTTGGAATGTGGTGGATCGTGAGGGGAGGCCACCGGGCAGCATCTCGGGTCGCGCCGCCTCCACGTTTCTAAACATTCCACACTCTCCCCACCTCAGCGGGCACCTACCGAGCTACCTACTGGGACCAGTACTGGTGTGGCGGTCTCGCTGACAATTGAAGATTGGGATTGAAGGTGGTATTTACTTTTCGGCTGCTCTCGGTGGTTGCAAAAAGGGGCCTCAATGGAAGGGCCAAGGCAAGGTGGCCCGGTACGGACACGATGCATCCGTTGTTCCACTGCGTTGGTGGGCGCCGACCCAGTCTCGCCTTTGCATCATGATCGATTGACCACAGCTGGGGGACTCCGGCAGTTGAGAGTCGGGAGTGACAGAAAAGACACATCTCAGTTGGCCCCCGAGAGGCGCCAATTGATCTCATCGTGACGGACCACTTGACTTCCATCTGGCAAAAAAAAAAAAAAGAGACAAATTCTTCCAGACCTGATGAATCCGTCCCTGTACAGAAGATATGTCGAACAAACAAACAACCCAAGGATTGATCCTCACCAAGTGTCAAGGTCCAGCATCCAAGGGAAACCTGTTTTTCCTGGTGGTTCTGTTCCGTTTCGTTTCGCTTTGACCCCTGTCGGCTCCGTGGCCGTCGTCCAGCCAAACGACCCCGGCCTCGCAGTGACCGGCGACCGCCAGCCAGCCTCCTTCCACGTGCGGGTCGGGTTGGGCAGACCAGTCACCAGTGACCGCCTCTCACAGCAGGGAGCGGACCACAGGCCTCAATTTCCCTTGGCGGGCTCTCTCCATGTCAACAAACCAACAAGCTCCACTCCACACCATTTCGCTCCGTTGTCCAGTCCCACCGTCTGCGCACTTTGTTTCTGCCCGTCCGACGACGTCGACTCCTGCCGTCGCCATCGCCATCGACATCGACTGCCGCCCTCGTCGCCGTCGCCGTCGCCGTCGCCGTCGCTCGACACCCGACCGACAGACCTGCTATCCCGCCGTCCACGCCGGCCGAGTCTGGGAACCTGAACCTGACCAACGGCCATCTGGTTTTCGCCTCTCCGATTCCAGTCACTCCATCCACCTGTTTCTCGTCGTCCTCTTGGGTGCGCTCCCACGGCTCCATCCCACCGTTGCAGCCTGCACATCGCTGCAGCTCCCACCCCCAACCCCCGACAGCAATTGGTCCGCCTTCATCAAGCACCGCCAGCGCATCGAGCTATCCTCCCATCCCAGCCGCCTCTCGACAACAACAAAGCCTCCCATAGGCCCGTCGTCGTCCATCAGGGAGCCGAGAGAACAATTCGGCTGCCGTCGACTCCGCCGTCGCACATCGCACATCGCCTCTCCTGCACGAGGCTTGCCAGTGCTCCGCCGACCCGACCACCAGCATCTGCTCGCTCGACCGTCGCCCTGCCAGACACCGACCCCCGCGAGCAGCAGCAGCAGCCCAGCTAAGCCTACGCTGTCCTGTCCTGTTCTCTGTCTTGCCGCGGTTTCTGTCTTGCAACCGCGCGATTGCGGACACTTCTTGTCGTCAACCCGGTGTCTGTGGTTGCCGCCTCAACACCGCATTCTGCGCCACCTCTGCATTTTTACAGGACGCCTTCCGGTCGGTGTTTTTTTGTGCGCCCGCTCCCGTAAGTCTCGACTCTCGCCCCTCCCTCATCCAACCGGTGCAGCCTCACGGAGCCGCTTTCCCCTCGCTGCGTGTGTTTGGCCCGCCTATGAGGAGAGCCGTCGCTCACATTTTTCCTTGCTTGCAGATTCTCTCGCACCTAATGTCTCCCTGACGAAATCCAGCGACATCCGTTGGCCACCCATCCTGCCGTCTTTCCACTCGCTTCCCCATCTACCGCCCTCGCCCTTCCTCGACCGCGGTCGGGACGAAACGACTGACCGGGCGGGAGTCCTTCGGGCATCAATATAGGGGAAGCCATTGGCGACTCACGATAGAGCGCAGCGCAACCTCAACCCTCCCGTCAATACGATGGGTGCGGAGGGCAAGAAACGATCTGCCCCGCCGCTCCCCGCGCCCACGGAGACCGAGTCAACGATACTCTCAGCCCCGAGCGACATTGGCACCGACCTGGGCACCGACCTGTCCAGGCCGGGCGACGACAAGTCGTCCTATTCCATCCCCGAAGACGGCACCCCCGTTACCATCAGAACCGGTCATCGGCACAGCAAATCGCAGACCTCCCTCCTCATAGAGTACTTTGAGGGTGGCAAAGGGAGCACGACCAGCTCCAACGACCAGCGCAAACCGAGCGTCCGCGTCCGGCTGACCCCGAGCAGCAAGCACAAGTCGCGAAGCGGTGGCTCGGACCGAGACCGCATCGAAATCACCCAGACCAAGTCGAGAAAGGCGAGCCTCAGCCGCCGGTCGGCCCCGAGCAACGTCAGCAGCGCGTCTGCCCATCGCGACGGCGAGGCCCACTCGGCCCTCGACTTGGAGGACGAACGCTCCTACGCTTCGGCTACCGAAGAGAGCAACGTCAGCCGCAACCCAATTGATATTGAAATTGACCGCGGCGGAAACATGCGTCGTCATCGACCAGCAAGTCCCCTGATCCCTGCCGCCGATGGTAGCAGGACGAGCTATCATCAGTCTACCATGAGCGAGATCTCGGCCATTCCCACCGATAGCTTCCTCGATGGATCAGGTCCCACCACATACCTCGGCGCGTCCGAGGTTAAGAGCACGAGGAGCAAGAGTCCCTCGCGGGGTGCCGACTTCCTTGCTGGTGCCGCGACTGGCGCTGCGGCGGCGGCTGCTGCCGACAGAATCCGTACCAAGAGCCGGGGCGACGCACGGGAGAAAGACCGGGTCAGCGTGTCCAAAACGCGGGAGAAGGAGAAGGACCGGAAGCAAAGGTCCAGCAAAAGTCGGACAGCCAGCCTCACCAAGGAGGACAAGTACACCGAGCGCTCCAAGTCCCCCCGCCGAAAGTCGAGCAGGGGACACTCTGAGTCTGTCGTGTCCGGGATGGACTCTAGCATTGTTTCCTCGGCAGTCGCACCAAGCCACCGCTCGGTGGATCAGCACTCCATTCGGTCCACCACGTCCAAGGCATCCTCGATCAACAACCCAAAACTTCTCGAAACAGTCGAGGATGCTATCCGGCGTCTGATTCTGCCTGAGTTGAATGCTCTCAAGAGGGAGCAGAGCAAACACAAGGAGCGCAGAGGGTCAACATCAAGCGCGACAACAGTGTCACGAGATGGCTACGCAAGCGATCGCCGGCGCTCGTCCGGGACTGAGAAAAATATTGCAACCCCGCGCGACAGTTTGAAGATCAAAGAGACGCGCGACAGGGAGGCTCGCAATGACTTTGACGACACCCCCTCCCAGAGCGGCATTAGCCAGGCCTCCATGGAGGACTCCCATCGAATGGACGACACCCCAATGCGCAGCACTGATCGTCTGAAAGCCGCAGCAGTCGGCGCTGGCCTGGGTGCCACCGCGTTGGCTGCTCACGAAGCGTTGAAGTCGCCGTCTGACGACAAGCGCTCAAGGAGGAGGAGGAGAGCCGAGATGCGAAGGGGCACTACTGAGCAGCAGGCTGATTTTGATGACGACGACTCGGAGCTTCTCTCGCCTGGTCCAGCGATCAAGATGCCGCTGATGAGCGAGATCAATCCGTCCGAGGTGACGAGAGCCTCCATCCTCTCTGCCGACAGTGACAGGCCCCATTCGGCAAGCGAGGAGCTCGCCTCAGGTCGTGAGCTTGACCGTGAACAGTTGTCCCGCGACTCGACCCCGACGCCGACTCGGAATTCAGCTACTTTGCAGTCCTTGGGGGCCCAACACGCCAACATCTCGCACGGTGATCTCAAGGCCCTCCCCCGTCAGAGGACGCTGGAAGCTGGGGACTTTGAGGCGGGCGACTACAACAAGGAGCCACCTGGCGAGCAACAATATGATGATGAGGACTACGACGAACCCGATGCCGGATATGGCTCCACGTCTGCGTACGACTACTATAGCACTCAAGATGTGCCGCCGCCACTCAAGTATGTCCCGTACCAACCCGAGCGTCGCGGCCTCAGCCCCATTCCGAGCGTCTCGGGATATACGGAGGGCGGTAGTGAAGCCCCCAACCGCGACTCCCGGATGACGCATCACACCAACGACTCGCTGTCCTCGCCCTCGAAATCCCCCAATATGGAACGCACGCTCCGGTCTCCCAGCTCCATCCCCAGCAACATCATGAGTCGCGATTTCCCCGATGACGACCGAAGCTACCGGAGCTCGGGAATGGACCAGGGCAATCTCATGAACACCGGTGACAGTGAGCTGGACCGAGTCACCTCTGGTCAGGCTGTCCGTGCTGTGGGCTTGAACCCTAACTTCGTCCACCCTCTCGGCATCGAGTCCAACGTGGCGTCCCTTGTTGACGGTTCCATGCTTGATGGATCTGTCATCACCAATGGATCAAGTGCTGTTGGGAACAATGCCTATCATGGAAGAGAATCCATGGCGACTCTCGAGGAAGAACGGTCCAGGGACCACAACACACCCTCGAAGCGATCCGTCGAGAGCCACGGCGAATATGCACACGAGCGTGCTGGAACGTCTTCCTCCCGCAATCAGCAATCCCGCGAGTTTGCCGAGTACGATCTTGATGACCACGGTCGCAAGGTTCCTCAGTCGGCTTACCGTCAATCCCCCACGGCTTCAGAGGAAGTCATCACGAATGCCGCTGTTGATGCCGCCGCCGCCGCCTTGAGGCTTCGACATGGCAAGGGAGATCAGCAGGACGAGGTTCTTTCCAGCCCCGTTGGTGTTCAACGCAACCAATCTTTCAAAGAGCGCACCAGGAATGCCCCCCTCCCTGGGATCGAGGGAGATCGCAGTGTCGCCAAGGGCAAGATGGAGGCACCCAAGTTTGGGTTCAACAGCTTGCCTGACCCCAATGATCCTCTGCCCGATCTGCAGAACTGGCAAGACGACGACCTGATCACAAATCCCTCGTTGATTAACGGCGAGAACAACGAGGACCACAGGTGGCACGGCGACGCAACGCCGAGGCAGACACCTGTTCGACATCTTGACGACGACGACATCCACTATGACCAACTCGACGGTGCCCGCACCGAGCCCAGTGTCGGGCAAAAGGGCAGCGGTCACGGTCTCGGCCTCAACGAAGGTGTTGCTGTTGCTGCTGCTATGGGTGCGGCGGCTGCGCTGGCCTCTGCTCATCAATCACACAGCCGTCAGCCCAGCCAGGAGCCCGAAGACGAATGGTATCGCACCTCTGACGATAGGAAGCGCGACACGCTGGTGACTAACCCCTACGAGGGAGCCAGCCCGATTGCGAACCTCCCTGGCATCAACGACAACCTTCTTGGGGCCACGGGCTACGGGAATTCCGAATATGGCGGTGGCTTTGTCACCCGCAGTCCGCTCGGCCACAAGATTGATGAGGGATATGCTTCCCAGGGACCTAACAAGACGCCCGACCTCCAGAATACCAAAGGCAAAGGTGTTGATTTTGACCTTCAGCCGCACATGGGTGGAGGTGTGGATGATCCGTTTTACACCCCCAAGCACACCCGTCACCTTAGCGGAATGTCCCAGGGCATGGAGTCTCCGTTGTACGACCCCTCCAGCGGCGCGGGCATCGACCGAATCGAGTCCAAGGATATCATCGCCCTGATGCAACATGTAAGATAACCCAGCTCGCACGCCCATTTCAGATAACTAACAATTTGCAGTTGATGGTTCGAGATGCACAGCGAAGCGCACGGGATACCGAGATTTTGGTTACCCTTGTTCGTTCCGCCACCGAGTTCAGGAACAACTTTGAGGATCTCAAGAAGATGATGGCCGACACGGAAGACGTCATTATCACAGAGGTCAAGGAGAACACGGATCAGTCGGTCCACCGCGCTATCAACGGCCCACGTCCGTTCCCCGGAAGCGGCGCTCGCTCCATCCAGGCCCCGTCCCAAGCCGGTACAGACCTCGACAATGCCAAGAAACAGAGCCTCTTCAAGCGCGCTCTCAAGGGCCTCAGCGCCAAGGGTACCAATGACCTCGGAAGGATCGAGGTCATGCTCAATCAGTTGCTCACCGAGGTTGATACGCTCAAGGCTCAGTCGGCGCCCGGCGCACTGCCCGGGCATCCCAAGGCCCAACAGTCATATGATCACATCCAACCCGAGATCCAGTATGAGCAGGATCGCGGCTATGAGCCGGAAGGGCATGCAGGGACGTCGACCGCCAGTCATGCCTCGCAGTCTGGACATCTTTCTCTCCAATCCCGCGCCTCAGCGAAACCAGGGTTCGATCGCAGGACATCGGGACACAGGATAAGCACCGTGCCCGAGGATAATGAAGAAGAGTATGACCATGACAACGCCAGCATCGACTACAGCAAGCCCGAGCTGCTGATGACGCCTGCCCACGAGCAGCGCGGTAGCTCCCTGCCCCTCGCCACTCCTCCGGATGCTACCGCCCAGACGCAGGCATCGATGAGCAACGACAACACGCCAAAGACGGCCGAGGGCAAGAAGAAGTCTGGCGCCAGGACCAGCTGGTTTCCCAAGATTTCTCGTTGGTCAGAGACGACAACGTCGAGCGTCGCTCAGGTCTTCCGCCGCAGCGGACAGCTGCAAAACGAGGAGGGAGAGGCGCCGTTCCGGTCGTCGGAAGATCGCAAGTACAACAGCGCCAGTGCTCCCTCTCGCTCAGGGTCCCTCGCAGGTTACTCGGACCATTTCCAGTTCTCCAACCCCAATCAAATCGAGAACGACAAGTTGCACACAGGGTTCTCGGAGCAAGATCTCAACTACGATCATCACCAAGGTGATCTGCCGCACGGAGCTGAAGATGGCGTGTATGCGCCTCCAGGGCCGGTTGGTCCCAACTACGTCAGCATGACGCCCGAGGATCCCAAGTACAAGGCGCACAGGAACTCGTTGAATTTGCAACACCCTCAGCCGCGGCAGGGCCAGACCGAGCGCTTCAAGGTAGCGCTCGAGTCCCAGGCCATGGGGTTCGATTCGGCTCTCGGACCCAAATCGGCCGACTGGGCCGGTTCGACCTCGAGTCTGAACCGATATACTCGCCAGGCTCCGCAAGACAACTATGGGCCGGCGGGCGACCAGTACCAACAGCATTGGACGTCGTCCCCGGCGGCCGCCAACATGACTGCGACTGCGGGCCCACCCCGACCTCCCAAGGAGCCGGCGAGCCCTGCTGCCGGGACCCCTGCTAACAAGCGAGTCAGCAAGCTGCAGAAGCAGAGCCCGCTCCCCCACCACAGCGTTGAGAGCGGGTACGGAACTATGACGCATGGGGCTCCGACGGCAAGCTACAACGGCCAGAGCCGCGATGGTGGGAGTCCCCGCCTCGAGAACCGCAACCTCAGCGGCGCCTTGGGCGTTGGACGGCGACCCAGCGGGCCGAGGCCCATGACGCCCAAGAGCGGGGGCAGCGCGCCGAGCGAGGATGGAAGGCGTTCGGGGGATGTGAGGAGGAAGCGAGGTTAGTGATGATTGGTTCAATCGGAAAGAGGACGGCTGCTAACAGGCTCTAGACACGTTTGGCTCGGTCACCTCGCAAGAGACGGATACCTTTTAGAGGCACCTCGCCCCTCGGTTTCGGGGCACGGAGCTGCTGGATAGCTCACGGTCGAGATGCGAAGCACCTTTTTTCTTCTTCGACGAGCATATTTCCCATTTTCATACAACATGTGGGCGGCGCAGTTTTGCTGGACCAGTCACATTAGACTTTTCCCGTTGTTGTGGTTGCACAGGTGATGGGCTCGGTATGCCCGATGCATACGGCGATGTCCATGGGGGAGACGGGGGTTTCTTGCTGCTTGTTTGAGCGGTTGGATGGGAGGGACAGGACGAGGTGGCAGCGCGTGCGGGAGGGCGGGAGGAGAGGAGCAGTCAGGCTCCAGTTAACGACTTGTCATGACCCAACGGGCTGCTGCTTTTCATTTTTACGAAACGATTCCCTTGACTCTTTTAATGCAGGAGGGTGGGAGGCGGTTGGGTGTCAGAGTTTTTGGGGTCGGTCATGGGGGTGTTTGTATGTAGGATGGTGGAAACTCGCAAGAGATGGATGATTTTGGGCCTGGCTTGGTGGTCTTGGAGATGCGAAGCGAAATAAAAGCATGAGGGAGAAGCTATACAGCCAAAAATCGTTTATGAGGATACCACACTTGTTGGAGATGACGAGAGGTCGTTGAGCTTGGTAGTTTGGAGTTGTTGGCATTGTAATACAACATGAAGGGGTTCGGGAATCGGGACACACTACCTGCTTCGTTTGACGATTCATGTCTGTCACAAGTGTTCATACTCAAACCCAAAGCTGGATGACTGAAACCACCGTAGGAAACCCTGAAGTCAAATTCTACTTGGACAATGTGCTTCCTGACCTTTGCTATTACTCGGAAGGTCGCCCACTGGCAACATTGCCTGGATAAGGTAAGGTAGTATTGAGTTATACTAAGTACACCTCAGCCCTGGAGTTGTTGAGGACAGCAGCTGGGCCCTGGCTGCCCGGGCCGGAGACAGAGTCCGCGGGGGGCACCCCCACCCGACCCCCGTCAATCGGCCCCAGCAGCATCCAGAGGTCGGCCCCGCCTCCGCAATCGGTGGTTGCTCGAAGCAAACCAAAAAAAATGCATGACACACACGTTCCCCCTTGTAAACAGCTCGCTGCGCCCATCCGAAGAAGATTTCCAGACGACAGACACGTACCACAGCAGTAGCAGCAGCTCAAGCACCGAGGAACGACTGCAGAAGGATTGTCTGCCGTAGCGACACACGAACAGCGGATCCAGCACACCTGGGTAGCAGCGGCCTTGGTCTAAGTAGCCGGTCAGGCCCGACGGGGGAAAACACTTGCCCACCAACAAAAGGGCAAGCAGGGAAAAGCAGCAGGACACCCGCACCACTCCCAAGAATCTCCAGAACGACAGACAGTCACACAGTTACAATGGCGCCGCCCACGACAGAATCCTTCATCATCAAAACGCCCTGCTCGAGCGCCAACATCGGCCCCGGCTTCGACGTCATCGGCCTCGCCCTGTCCATGTACCTCGAGCTGCACGTCACCATCGACCGCACCCGAACCACCTCGTCGCACCCTCTCAACTGCCGGGTCACGTACGAGGGCCAGGGCGAGGCCGACGGCGGCATCAGCCTCGACCCCGAGGTCAACCTGCTCACGCGCGTCGCCCTGTACGTCCTGCGCTGCCACGACCAGCGCGCCTTCCCCGTCGAGACCCATGTGCACATCAAGAACCCCATCCCGCTGGGCCGCGGCCTCGGGTCGTCGGGCGCCGCCGTCGTCGCCGGCGTGCTTCTCGGCAAGGAGGTCGGCGGGCTGCACCACCTGACGCCGGATCGACTGTTTGATTTCTGCTTGATGATTGGCAAGTTTTTCCTTCCCTGGCAGGGGCGTCATCGTCTAATGGAGTGTGTTTAACAGAGCGGCACCCTGACAATGTCGGCGCGGCGCTGTACGGCGGGTTTGTCGGCACCTACCTCAAGCCGCTGACGCCCGAGGACGTGGCGCGCACCGAGATACCGCTGAGCGAGGTCCTCCCGGCGCCGGCGGGCGGCGTTGACACGGGCGTGCGCCCGCCCGAGCCGCCGCACGGCATCGGCCACCACATCAAGTTCCCGTGGGCGCCAGAGATCAAGGCCGTGGCTATCATCCCTGAGTTTGAGGTGCCCACGGCCAAGGCCCGCGAGGTGCTGCCGGCGCAGTACCCGCGGACGGACGTGGTAAGTCCTTTTCCTTGCAACATTGGATCTGGTGGTGTGGATGGCGTAGCTGACTTGTTGTCCTAGACGTTCAACCTGCAGAGGATAGCGCTCCTTCCCGTGGCGCTCGGGCAGTCGCCGCCCGACCCGGAGCTCATCTACCTGGCCATGCAGGACAAGCTGCACCAGCCGTACCGGCAGACGCTGATCCCCGGGCTGACGGAGATTGTCGAGTCGATGACGCCGGCGACGCAGCCGGGGCTGCTGGGCGTGTGCCTCTCGGGGGCGGGGCCGACGATCCTGGCGCTGGCGACGAGCAACTTTGAAGAGATCGCCACCAAAATCATCTCGTACTTTGAGAAGCAGAAGATTGTGTGCAACTGGAAGGTGCTGGAGCCGGCCGAGGGGACGACGGTGACGCGCGTGTGAGATGTAGAGGGTGCGGAATACAACAGCAAAGAAGCCATATACATGGATGGAGCAAAGAGATGGAAATAGAGAAACCGTGATACCCCCTCCCCCTCTCCCTTGACTGACTTGAGCTTCATGTTAGTGGTTGGTGATGGTGCATGCTCTGCAGGGCAAGGCTCGCTGATTGGGTGGTGGATGGCGTGCTTCACCATTTCGATTCGGGTCAGTCGACATTGTTGATGGGAATGGAGGCACATCTCCATTCTCCAACAACTCCCGGGCTCAGGTTCCTCCGCAGGCACCGGAGTTCGGTCCGGGCCGGGTCGGACCCCCATCGATTTTGAGACCCGCCGGGAAGAATAGGAGACGGTTCATACCCCTGTCGCTCCCCAGTCCAGACCCAGCGCCGAGCGCCGAGCAACCGAGCCGGGCTGACGAACCAGAGACAAGCGAGACCAGCCCACGGCGGGCTCCGATGGCACCACGTTGAACCATTTTGGGGTCGAGGTCGTCTGTAAATCGTGCCACCCCCCCCAACTTCGGGGCCATGTTCACCAACTTTCGCCCTCCAGCTCTGGTCCCTTCCACGCTGGTTCGCCCAGCAATCAGCCAGCGCCGCGCCCGCCCATTGGCCGGGTCGCCGGGCTGGAGGTGGCCATCGAATGCTTTTGCGTCAGTTGTGGCACGATTGCCCTACCATTCTTCCTCGTCAGCGCTCAGCGCTCTCGTCTCCGACTGCCAGCGGCTTACACGATGGGTGGCATCGCGATCGCAACCCGGCGCGGCGGCGGGAGCGGAATGGAAATGGGTCGTTCGCGACCGCATGAGGCCAGCGAATTTGCTTCCCATCTGCCCATGGACCAAGGAGGAAGCGATCCAGAATGCTGGGATCCGCCGGGTGGTTTCCGATGAATTATCTCGAGTGTCGATGGTGATCTGGTATAAGAGGCTGTCGTGGCACACACTTTTGTTTTGTCTCCTTTTTGTATCATCAGCATCATCAGCTTCAGCTTCACAATACCAACCACCATCACCACTCAACCTTTTGTGTGTTACCACTCGCAACTCAACAACCCTCCAAATCGATCTCAACTCTCGAGTCACTTGACCAAAAACACCACCAAAAAACCAAAACATCCACATCTCGAAAATGTCGCCCATCGTCGCCCGCCTCGCCGCCCGCCGCGCCGCCAACATGGCCGGTCGCCGCCAGTTCTCGGTCATGCAGAACCTGCGATCCTTTGCCCGCAGCTTCGAGGCCCACCCCTTTGAGCGCCTGCCCGTGGCCAACAACGCCCAGAGCGCCGACTGGGGCAGACAGGCCAAGCGCGTCGCCAGCCAAGGTGCCATGTACGTTGCATCCCACCCTCTCGCATCACTTGCCAATGGTTCAAAGACTGACAATACCTCTTCTTGCAGCTTCATCCCAGGCATGCTTCTCGTCCTCGGGTGGCCGGCTATCGCCAAGACTGCATTCGACGGGCACATGTAAAGGGGGCGTCGATGAGGAAGTAATAGGGGGGCCTGTACATATGACGGGACGGGAGGTGCATTGGTGATGGGCATTTGGGCTGGCGTTTGGGAGGGGTGGTTTTTGGATACCACTACTGCGGCTTTGCATTGTTACATGCATACCTGATATATTTTCTTGGGTTCAAAACAATATACATCTAGATTGTATAACTTATTGGTTGCTTTGGTGTGAGGTTTCGTGTGCTGACTTGTCGGTTGTCGGGTTGTGGGTAGCATACGAAAGTAAACAAAAGTTCAGGGGGTGGTGGGACATTGTCCACGACTCCTCAACGCGATACCACAACCCAAAACTTGGACTCTGAAATATTCCAGTTGTGTTTTTATGGCATACTCCAAATTGTTGAGACCACTTACAAAACACAACTGAATACCATAGCTTTGAAGCTTCATCAGAGACTTATCGGGGTTCCATTTGATCGGTATGTCCTGCGTTGAGCTGAAGACCTAATTGACGAAGTAGTGGCTTAGGGTTGGCTCAGTGGCAGTAAATAGGTAATCAGATGAGACATCGGGCCACATGTTGGCCGACCCAGACTATCGGAGACTCTTCAACTCAAATTTGTTTTCCGATGTGAAATTCCGATATCAGCGATGACCGACGACCCAGAAGACGAGGAAGCCAGGGGAATGGTCCGTGCGCAAGCCTGTCACGGTCGAGCTCGGGCCATGGCGGTGCCCCTGCAGGAACACTTTCTGTCCGACTCAAGATCGCGTCTCGACCTCGAGCTTCAGCTTCCAATTTCGAGACGCATTCGCAGCTCACTCCCCCGCCCAATCCAACTGGTATGTCTCCTTGTTGTGTGCGCGATGCAACCCATCCACACCCACTGCCCCCCCAGCTTTGCCAAGCATCCACCCTGCAGGGAATCCACCGCAACTGCTAACGGACCGCCGACGGACAGACGCGACAACCTCATCCCTCGTTCGAGGTCCCAAACAACCACCCGCCGAGCGGACACCCGTCAGCTGGCAGTTGCATCGAACCCAGAGCATTGGATAAAGACGACGGTCGCTACCAACCGGCACGGCAAGGTGTGATTCCAGTGACGCTCTTCCGGTCAGACCGCCCAACGGCTCAAGACTTACAACGAACGACGACCGATCCTCCGGCGACAAACGGTCGACCCGATCCCCAACACCCTGTTCTCTCAGCACCCGGGGTATCTGGCCGAGCTAGCTCTACGTCCTCTCGACACGCCCATACATTGCTGCCACAATGACAGACTCGCTCCACAACGCACCCATTGTGCTCGACAATGGGTCCGGCACCATCCGAGCTGGCTTTGCTGGAGACGACGTACCAAAATGCCACTTCCCCTCCTTCGTAGGGAGGCCAAAGCATCTCCGTGTTCTGGCCGGAGCATTGGAGGGCGAGGTGTTTATCGGGCAAAAGGCGGCAACAGAGCTGAGGGGGCTGCTCAAGATCAAATACCCGCTCGAGCACGGCATCGTCACAGACTGGGATGATATGGAGAAGATCTGGGCCTACGTATACGACGAGGGCCTCAAAACCCTTAGCGAAGAGGTATGCGTACCCCGTCCGTCCCTGGCCCCGCAAGGCGCTCACAATGCTGACCTGCCTTTCTCTTGTTAGCATCCCGTCCTCCTCACCGAGCCACCGCTCAATCCCCGATCCAACCGCGACACGGCCGCCCAGATTCTTTTCGAGACCTTCAACGTACCCGCCCTCTACACATCCATCCAGGCCGTACTATCCCTGTACGCCAGCGGTCGGACAACGGGTGTGGTACTGGACGCCGGAGACGGTGTCTCGCACGCCGTGCCCGTGTACCAGGGCTTTACGGTGCCCAACAGCATTCGGCGGATAGACGTGGCAGGTCGCGACGTCACCGAGTACCTCCAGACGTTACTGCGCAAGAGCGGCTACGTGTTCCACACGAGTGCCGAGAAGGAGGTGGTGAGGCTGATCAAGGAGGCCGTCACGTACGTGGCGCACGACCCGCGAAAGGAGGAAAAGGAGTGGGCGGCGGCCAAGATAGACCAGATCAAGACAGCCGAGTATGTCTTGCCAGATGGTAACAAGCTCAAGGTAAGATTCGCTCCTCCGAGGTTTCTCTTACGAGGGGGCATACTGACGCGCTTGGTGATAGATCGGCGCCGAGCGTTTCCGCGCCCCAGAAATTCTCTTCGACCCAGAAATCATCGGGTTAGAGTACCCCGGCGTGCATCAGATCGTGGTCGACTCGATCTCCCGGACCGACATGGACCTGCGGAAAGACCTCTACGCCAACATCGTGCTCTCGGGCGGCAGCACCCTGACCAAGGGCTTCGGCGACCGGTTACTCAGCGAGGTCCAACGGTTGGCCGTCAAGGACATGAGGATAAAGATCTTTGCACCGCCCGAGCGCAAGTACTCGACCTGGATTGGCGGCAGCATTCTCGCCGGCTTGAGCACCTTCAGAAAGGTATGTCGTTGGGCTCACGGGGTTTTGGGGGGTTGTTTACTGACATGCTTCGATGACAGATGTGGGTCAGCATCGACGATTGGCACGAGAACCCGGACATCATCCACACCAAGTTCACATGAGCTGGCAGGCGATTCCATACGCTTCGGGTAGCGTATGTCCCGAACGACTGGGTCAGAGTACTTGTAGAACACTACGGTTGGCCCATCCATGCCTTGGAGGGAATTCAAAGGTGTTGGCTTGCGCCACTTGATGTATGTTGGCAGGTCACAGCCGACTCTCTCTTGGGGCGGATGGTAGGTGGCGCCTTGTACACGCGTGGTGGGAGACGCCACGGCTGGTGCAAGGGCCGAGGGGGAGAGGACCCGGACTCGAGAAACAGCGAAAGGGGAGAGATGCAGAGAGCAAGCGAGAGACTGGGAGATTTTGTCAAGGGGGTTGTAATGCGGTAACGTTTTTAGAGCAAGAGAAATGATACCCAACTGCTTTGATCCGCCGGTCTACTCGATTCAGTTGCGGACTATGACCTCAGTGGTGGGAGCTCGAATGTTTCAGAGCAACATGCCTCTTCCCTGATGAACTGGAAGACAGGCAGCCAAGGATTCAACGCTTGCCATGGCTACAGTTGATGCAAACACAGGCGATTTGTCAACTCATGAAGTTGTCCAACGGGCATCGATTGATGACCTCTATCAAAACATGCACTCCGGGCACTTTTGGATTGTTGTCAAATATACGCAAAACGAAAAGTGTAGAAAACACATCGTTGAATTCCTCCAACCCTTGGGTATCACACGAATCATCGCTGAACAATTACATCTCTGCCAAAACCGCTGGCGGCTGGAACCCAGCGGATGTTCCTCCCCAGCCCCTATTCCCAAGTCCCTGCAAGAAGGCGCGAAATGGTGGATTCTCCCTCCACCTTTTTTGTTTTGCCGATGTATCCCCCCCTTTTCCCTCCACCACCACGCCAGCACCGCAGGTGCCCACAAAACGGGGGCTCGGTTGCGAAAAACAACTCATCTCATCAGCCCAGTCAACTGACATCTCACATTCAGCAGACCAAACAAACATTGCGTGTCTCCAAAGCTCATTCGATTCGATTCGTTCGTTCCGACCTCCTCTCGTGGCTCTGTCCTTCCATGCAGATATTGACCGTGGAATGGGAAACACAAATACACAGCCCAGTCCAGCCCATGAACACCTTGCTTGTGTCGTTGGTAAAAGAGTTGGTGATGACAGGAAAAAACAATAGAAAACTCCAAATAACTTTTCCCCCCTGCCTTCCCCTTTCCGATGTTTTCCCCCGAAGCTGTGACAAAAATAAAAAAGAGTAAAAAGAGTTGGTGGGTAGTCGCTCCGGTAACGCCTTGCTAATGGTACAACAAGCAAAAAAAAGGGAGTTTCGTCGTCGTGCCGCCGCGGATAGGGCTGGGGTATCATCTCCAAATCAAGGAAACTTTTGATGTGTGTCCCGTCGCCGTCATGAAGAAAAAGCCAAGAACCAAAAGTCCCGTCATGTCTCGCGCAGGACAGCGACTTAGTGGCTGCCGACGTGGCTCAACCGCTTCCAGAAGCCCGAGCGGGTGCTACCGCTGGTGCTGTCCGAGTCGCGGCGGGCCGAGGTGGTCGCGGCCGGGATGCTGCTGAAGACGTTGCCGGCGCCGCCGCGGCCGACGCTGACGGTCGTGGCCTTCTCGCGAACCTCGGCGCGCTGGAACTCCTCGTCGAAGGACAGGGCGGTGCGCTCGGTCGGGGCGTGGATGTTGCCGGCGCCGCCGCGGCCGGAGTAGAAGCGCGCGGTGCTCGGGGGGTTCGAGGTGGGGGCGCGCGTGGGAACGCCCGAGGAGGGGGTCGTCTCGGGGGCGCGGAAGAAGTTGCCGGCGCCGCCGCGGCCGGAGTGGGTGTAGGTGTTCTTGAGCACGGTGGGGTGCGGCTCGGTGATGGTGTAGGAAGGCATCTTGGTGGTGGTGGGGGGGGTTGCTGTGGTGGAGATGTTGGTGGTGGTGTTTTGTTTCGTTTGGAGGCGGGAGGAAGAGGTATTTGTTTGGTTTGCTTGCTTGCTGGAGAGGGAAGAGCTTGGGCTGTGAATGTCACGATGGGTTGGATATCCTTGTGGTCGGCAAAGGAGGGATGGGGCTGGCTTTAATATAGCCCTGGTGTGATGGACGGGGGCCGGAGGGTTGCGAGACTGATGCCAAGCCAGAGACATGGAACTTGGTGACCTGGTCGGCTCTTGTCACCCATGGTGCTGGAGCCTGACAAAGGGCGAGACTACGACAGGGCCAAGGAGGAAAATCCTGAAGAACTGGTGGACCACATGACCGGATGGTGGAAGTGCTTGTGCCAGAGACGTGTGCGATGGCACCTTTGCGGCCCGGGGAAGGTACACAGGTACGTACCGGCGCGCAGCATCGCGATGGGCTTCAAGGGCGAATTGGCATGCCAAAAGAGTTTTCTGGCAGCAAGAGGCATGGCGGCGACCGCTGAGTGATGTCGTCAGGTGTTCCCTGGAGGACTGGCGTCAGCGCTTAACTGGGCGTGCCGGGGTTGAAAATTTTGATGCCGAGCCCAAGGCGATCCATAACGAGCTTTCTGTTAGCTTATGGAAACGTAATTGGAGTCACGAGGTGCACCAAAAGGCCTTTCTTTTACGAGATGATTACCCCATCGCTTGCTCCCCTGTCGACCCCGCCATGTACCGCGCCTATGGCCTTTGCGGCAATCGGTACTCGCGACGGCTTGGAACCTTGAGCCGCCAGTGCTCGGCATCATGCAAGGGACGGTGACGACCTCTTCCAGAATCTTTCTTGCCTTGACTTTTGTGCTGCTGGAATCTGCGGACCGCATGGCAGAGGTCACACACACACCTCCTCCAGTTGGAGTCAGCCCAAAATCCACCGGCAAAAGCCAGCCTGGCCGCGGAGATGGAAGGATGGAGTGGGCTCGCACCACAGGCCAACCATCTCGCGTCACGCTTCACGACCCGCCATCGCCAACTCCCATTCGGCCATTCCTTCCATTTCACCGCCTGGGGGAGGACAAGGTCACACATTGTCGCTGCTGCTGTCTGTCGCAAGCCGCGATTGAGAGACTGAATCACCACCACCGTTGCCAGGGGAGTCGCTCGCATTGGTGCGATTCAACCACCGCCGCCGGGCAACCTGGACCCAACCTCGCCTTGTCACTGTAGTTTGTCTTTCAGGCACCGGCCAGATCCTCTGGCTTTGTGGGCTCGAGTCGAGCACAAATGGCGTGCTTTCAAGACCACAAAGGTGCCCCTCTTCCCCCCCTCATCCTGAAGGAGCTTTCACGGTGAGGGGAAGTCGACAATGGGGAAAAAGGGGATCCCAACCCCGCCGAAGCTCGATGCTAAACTTTTTTAGCCCCTGGTCTAGAAAAATTCAATCTGTCAGTTTACCCCGGATTTTCAGGGATGACGGGGCCGTCCGATTCAACCAGACCCACCTTGAGGCCTCGGCAAGCCGCCAAGGGTTCACCTTTTTTATGACGGCATTCACGAGAGGCTCTCGTCTTCCCCGCAATTTCTTGCATGGCAAACCCAAGCCCTCCAATTGCGGTCATCATCATCGACACTGGGCTCATCTGGGCAGAGCTGGCGATGCAGACGGGCACGACGCTGGCAAATGGCACGCGGGAACGAGGGAGCTCCCGCAGTTGCGCCAGCCCTGGCGGGAGGCCTGGGCGTTCACGTGCGCGTCGTCAGCAGGGCACCGATGATGTGACGAGAGTCTGAGACGCCGCGTCCTCCGGACTGTCCGCTCGAGCCCCGGAGCGCCTGGGCGACTCGGCGGCAGGGCATTCGTCGTCTCGTCACGGCAGTGCTCATCCTGTCTTGCATCGATCCTGGTGAAAAACTCTTCTGGAATGCGTGGCCTGGGCTGGCGGCTTGGCGGATGTGCTTCGTCACTTCGTCTTGGGCGACGCGGGCGACTGACTGGGGGCGGGGGGATGGCCCCGGCGGCCCCCCGGCCTCCCACAAATGGCGGCGCTGCCCGAGGACTTCGGCGCCGGATCGGGATGGCGTCGTGCTGTGGCGTTTCTCTGTCTCGTGGCGCTACCGGTTGCCCGCGGCTGAGCTGGAGAGCACGTCGGCCACCGCCCTGCTGACCGCCAACCCAGCCGCCCCGAAAGATTTGATTCAGCTCCGCCCCGGATCATCGGTCTCTGGTGACGTCGCTCGCCCAGCCAATGTGCAGTCCGCCAGGGCGCTCTCCCTGATGGCTGTGGTCATCTGACTTAGGAGGTAAGTACTTTGTAGCCGCGGTCGATGGATATCGTCATCCAGTTGGTTCTGGCATTGAGAAGAATGTTGACGTTATTGTCGAGGTTTCGGTGTCGCCGGTACTACACAGACGAAGCCCTTTCGGCCTCGACTCGGCATTTGTGCGGCGCGCGACAGGATTTGACGCGCAGTTGCGCGAGAGCGAGGTCCCAAATCTCAACATGCGTGATGTCATCATGAAATTATCAGCAAACAAAATCGACGACCCATTTGTAACTTCAGGTGACATGAGCCATGTTTTTGACAGCGGTGGCCCACCCGTTGCTCTCCGACCCAGAGCCCGAAAATGGACCCACCCATCCGGTCCGGGCCGGTCGGACATCACCGGTAGCGGTTCCACTTGACCACACCCGGATTCTCGTGACATATCTGGACACAGAGTTTTATGCAGTACTGATTTTATACCTTCTACTTTGTCCTCCCCTCACACCGGACAGGCGGCAGCCCGATGCATCCGTGCCGCTGTCATGTTTCCGTCTACGGACTGGATGTGGTACACGGAAATGCTGTCGTACCCCATTGATCAACTATCCGTGTCCCGAGGACGAGGCAAGTTGCACCAACAGGAATATAGGACCGGATAGGTATCACTCTTCGATGACCGGTTTGACAGTCCAAATAATTACCACCGGGGGGGCGCGCATATTGAAATATTCCCCCAGGGGTTTCCATCTCTGCATTGAACATCTAGACTGAACTTCAGCGGTCGGGGGTAGATGTGTGGGAACGTGAGGAGATGAGTACCTGCTGAATGCCTCGTTGACCTTACTTTTATCTCTTTTATTCCCACCATGGAAGCGTCGGTTACGTAACATATCTGACAAACACAAGATGCTGATATCCGAATGTTCAGTTCAGTACTAGGTGCGACAACTTGAGATGGTTGGTATAAGCATACCGAGCAACTCCAGATTCGCAGGCTCCTCGTAGAAGTATCCTCGGGTAGACTACCCATACCCCAAACCGAATATCTACAGTTTCCCTCTCCACCGTCTCAGCAAAGGACAAATCTCCTTGGATGTTCCCTCCCCCGTCCTGTGACTCCTGTTCCTCATCAAGCAGGAGTAGTGTCCCGAAGCTGCTCAATTACCGCAATCATTCGTACCTGTAGAAAAAGGGAACACAATCAGTACTTCGGCCCCCAAAAGCAACTAGGCATCGAATTGCCTTACTATGAAGCCGGCGAACTCCACCGATTCCTTCTCTCTCGCCGCTTGAGTAGCCTCCTGCTTGGCGGCAGCCGTAATTGCTTTTGTGAAGACACGCTCTATATTGACGGCAATCTCATTTGCCTTTGCGTACTTACGTTCCACATTGGCGAGAAGCTCGTTTGCCTCTGCGTGGTAACGCTCCAGTTCGGTGTTCGACATCCTGAACCTTGCCACTCTTGCGTAGATTGTGTTCCGCTTGGCCATGGACTTCTGAAACTCTGCATGGCGTGCGATCCGCTTGGCCGTGTACTTCCGGAGCTCTGCATAGAGTGCGATCAGCTCGGCCGTGGACTTCTGCAACCCGATCCGCGCGTTGTGGGACTGCTCCAGCTCTGCCTTGGTCGCGTATAGCTCGTCGAGGATCTCGTTGAGTTCCGGAAGCCGCAATCTACCGTAATTTGGCAGTTGGTGTTCCATCGCTGCCTTGCATGCGCGTATCTTGTCGACGAGCTCGTCCGAAAGCCCCAAGCTACCGGGAATTAGCAGTTGATGAACTGCATAATTAAGAGGACTTACGGGGTAGGGGGGTCAGAAGTCCACATCTTGATCTCCAAGTACTCGTTTGTTGATACGGTGGCGGTTGGGTAGAGTGAGTGGAATGGTGGTTTCGTGAGGTTGTGAGAGGTTGCTTGGAAAAGGGAATTGGTGATGAAACAACGACTCGAGGGTCACTTCTGAACTTACGCGCATTCGAATCCCCTCAAGAAGAACCAGTCGAGGAAGGTACCCGACACTCGTCTGGGAATATCGGTCGAGGCAGGAACATGTCGAGGTTCAACATACACACTGGTAATCGGCAACTGGCCCAGGGGGGGGGGGGGGGGTACTGTAGACTCTCCAAGTACACATGCGAGACAAGTCATGTAATCATTCCCAACATCAACAAATATACAAATATATCACAAAAAACATCAAATGCAACTCCGGGTCCTTCTCTGCCTTCGCCCGCCGTCATCAAGGGTGCAAAAAACAAAGCTGGCTTCCAAAATATCAACCGCTCAGAAAATTCTGGCACACTAAAACTTTGCCTCTCAAGTCTTTGATCCAACACCACCCATACCAGCTGGCCGGGTTGCAATAGTAGTAAGTAATTCATCCACCCCCCGCCCCCATTTGTACATCGTACCTTGCCCTCTTCCCATTACACGCCCCTAAACATCCTCACCACCAGGAACCACAGCGTCCCGATAAACTTGAACGCCGACAGCGCCGCGACCGACCACAGCACGACATTCATATAGATGTTCGCGCGCTGGGTCCGGATATCTTCGACTTCGGTCTCGGCCGGGTTGATGCGCTGCAGACCGGCCGTCGAGAGCACGATGGCGGCGAGGCCAAAGTTCATCATCATCCACACGAGCACCGTGACGGTGCGCACGCCCTTGTAGTAATCCATCTGCTTCTCCTCGAGCTGCGCCGGCGTTGGCGCCTTGACCTCCTTGACGGGCTTGGACGAGAAGACGCGCGTTTCGCGCTCGTACTGCGCGTTGAGGTCGCCCTCGTCCGGCAGGTCCGTCTTGCCCTGCCCGTCCTTGGTGTTGACCGATGGCAGCGCGTCGGGCTTGTCGTCGCCCTTGGTGCCCCACGAGATGTCGTGCGTGTTGCAGAAGGCGTAGACGTTGAGCACGTTGGTGTACGTCGGGCTGAGCAGCATGTACTGCACCAGTGACGTGAACATGTGCCACGGGTCAAACATGAGGAGCGACGCGAGGAGCCAGATGCCGTACGTCGACATGACCGACACGATGAGCGTGTAGAAGACGGGGTTCTTGAAGAGCGTGTCGATGTTGAAGCCGTCGGCGTCGGCGAGGTCGGCTTGAATGGCCTTGACCGAGATGAAGACGGCTGCGAACATGAGGTATCTGGGGAGGTGGTCAGATATGCGCATCAACAAAAACACGGGGCACGCGGGGGCGAAACTCACATGAAGATGATGGCCCAGAAGATAACCATGGCCATGAAGAACTTGCCGGATCCTGCAGGTCGATTGCCCATGGATAACACGAAACATGTGATCAGGGAGGCACCGTAGAGCCAGGCAAAAACGACGCCGAGAATGCTTCCCACATTTCCTAGGAGATTATCCTGCCCCAGACTCGTCGTCAAGATCTTGAACACCAGGAAAAAGTTGCCAATAGCAAACCAGGCGAAGATCATGTTGACCGTCTGGAACACGAATTCGACAAAGAACATGATTTTGCGGAAGAAGGAGTGGTCGGAGCGGAAGAACTGGTGGAAGTGGGCGATGGCGTAGAGAGCAGCGAAGAAGGAACCGTTGAGCCAGCGACGGCGTTGCAGGATGAGCTCCGTGACGGTATCCGGCACGTCCGTCTCGCCCGTCGCCGACTTGACGTACTGCAGAATCCAGTGGCAGTTGCGCTTTGTGACGAGCTCGAAGCATAGGATACGATCCTCGGCGAGGTACATATTGGCCGTGAAGATGCCAGCGTCGCCGCCGTGCAGCTTCTCGCCAGCAAAGTACTTTTCCAGCGGCCCCTGCCCGTTCTTGTCGTTTTGAAGAGCGACGTAGCGATATGCCGAAAAGGCACCGGGCAAGACCGAGATGAAGCCAAAGGCCGACTCCAAGGGCTTGTCCAGAATGTTGCTCATCTTGTACTCAAAGTTCTGCGTCGCAACCAGGGGGTTCAGTAGATTCTTGCCGCCGGTGCCCAGCATAGCCTTGATCTCACCGCAAGCGCCGGCGCACATGGGCTCCAGGTCGAAGGCCTTCCAAAGATCGTAGCACGACCGGCCTCCTGGCTTGGTACCGGCATCCAGCAGGATGCAGATGTTGGGGTCCAGCACGCGCCCAAACGCCTGGAAGAACCAACGATGCGAGTTAATCTTCTTCTGGTTCTTCTCCTTGAGGCAGAATAGCATCTGCACGGGCTGCTGCTTGGGGATCAGCTGGACGACGTTGTCCTTGATCACCATGCCGACTTGGGTCGTGTACTCGTAAATGTGAGCCGTCACGTCCTTGCCGTTGACCTGCTGCTTGGCGATACCTTCCTGGTACACGCCCATACCGGCCAGAAGCGCTCGTGTTCGGGGATTGATCTTAGCGCGGCCGTCACTAACGACGCACACGACAATCTTCTTCCACGCGTCCTTGCCCCATGTCTTGCTCTCGGGTCGGTTGCACATGTACTGGATGTTCTTGAACACACCAATCATGGTGCGCGCAAACAGAATCTCGTCCTCGTTGTACATGGTCACGACGATGAAGAGCTCCGTGTGCCGGGGCTTGCTGAAGAGCTTTTGGCGGAGGGTGAAGTTTTCGTCGTGAAAGTCGCCTGGGTCGCACGTTGCGGCGGTATATCGCATGTGGGTAAACTCGTCTCGCTCGCCATGCGGAAGCTTGTTGAGCAGTGCTGGCGGGATGGGGCAATCGAGGACCAGGTTGCCGCGGTACAGGAGCACCTGCTTCACCGTCTTCCACCTCTTGATCGGGGCATTGTTTGTTGGCGGTTGCGGGTTGTCGTGGTAGGGATCGCTCGCGCCAACCTGGGAGTCGGTGTGTGTCAACATGGGCCGCTGGTCGTCGAAGTCGTAGCCTTGCGCCCCGTGGTTCGCGCCATAGCCTTGGCCCTCCATGGGAGTCGGCTCGTATGGCTGGTTGTAGTAGGCATCGTGATGCTGTTCGGGGTTCACGCTGTACTCGCGACCCGGGGTGGGTGTAGGATATTGCGACAGGTTGTCAACGGATTGCTGACTTGGTGTTAGCATGTGCCTTCATGGCGGCAGAGGGCAAGGGACGTGTACTCACAGCTGTCTGCATCTGGAGGGAGTCGCCCGGGCTGTATCTCCCCGCGGGCCCTGGGGGGATATCGAGGCCTTGCTGGGAGCGGCCATACGGGTTGTCTTCGAGCTGGTAGCCATGTTGGAGGGGATGGCCGGGGGAGGGCGTCCGGTGTACTTGGCTATTCATGGGAATAGGGGCTGGACGTCGGTTGTCCATCGGGTGACTGTCGAAGTAGTCGTCGTCTAGAGATCAAGGATATGGTATTAGAGTAGGTTCAACTAGAGGATCCAGCCTGTCGGTAGGTCTACGCCAGCGTCGTTGGAAGGGCCGTCTTGCGCCCGACTCGTAGGTTGGCTTGATGGGTGGTAGTATATTGCACCGGGCAAAACACAATGTGATTCCTCGCCGTCACAAGCCACGGGGTGTCAAGTGGAAAAACAATGGATGGAACAACCCGGGGGAAGCAGCGGGGCCGTTGGCAAGGAAAAATGTGAGACGAGAAAGTGACTTTGGACGATCCAGGAGGCGTGAAGCGAGAGGATGAGGCAGTCAAGGGCAGTGGGTACATGGATCAGGGGACCATCCAAGGGAACATAGAGCATAGGGAATAGGGGGGGAGTGACTTGCCTAACCGATTATACGACATGGCGGCAAACAAACGGTTGGACCCGTGGTGTTGAGGTGTAGTATGTTTGCGTGGGGAGGGTGGGTGTCGTCAAGATGCGACGCCGACGTCTTTCCTTGCAGCTTCTCGACGCTCGATGGCCCGAGATATCCTGCTTGCTCGCCCGTTCTTTGTCCGCCTGACCCCTATCCTCTGCTGTTTGTTGCCGCTGCTGACGGGACCGATGTGTCGATATGCAGCGAGGACCTTTTGTCTCCCTTGATATACCGGCTGGCGGGCGTCTTGGTCGCAGGAAGACGACGCCGATATGCGCCTGGGCTGCAGCAGCGTCGTTTGTCGCTATCGAGAATGGATGTCGGCTCGGTGGGAGGAGAGTTTCGTAGCCGCCAAGGGCGAGAGCTCAATGCGTCGAACCGGTCTCGCTCACGGGTGATGGATGGGATGGGATGGGTGAAGAAGGTCGACGGGTCGACAAATCCCAAGTTTCAACCTGGCGGGTTCCGTTCCAGCGCCGCGAGCTCCATTGGCGGCCGGCAGGGGATGGGACCGAATTCAAGGGGCTGTGGAGGGAGGGCGCAGGGGCCAGGGAGAATGCCCGGCAACGGCCACTGCGGCAGGCCGCTGCACTGGTGCACCATTGGGGGTCGCTTACCTGCCAGACGAAGCTGAGCCACACCCCTCTACGCGAGCTGTAAGTCGGCCTGCCAAGTGGCCCAATTAGGCTGGCGCGCGCCAAGCCGCACTTACCCAATTAGGCCACACAGCAAGCACTTGGTGCGAAGGTGCCCTTCCACACTGCAGTCTCCCACACTCCGAAGGCACAGATCCAAGGCACAGATTCCAAGGCCACACACCACTATCGCAGCGCACACACCGCTATCGCAGTCGCCTACAGCGCTCCAGGCCACTGTATTTCCGGCCTTGCACCTCTTCAACTTGTGTTTTTTTTTGCACATGTGCGAGTCTTGGCACGTGGTCGCGTTTTGGCGCATGTGGTCGCGTTGGCAAGTCGCGCCGCGCCGGCAGCAATGTCAACAACAAAGATACGAGCGCAACAACTGCAATATCACAAGCAAAATACGACAATCCTGCTCACTTCGGTTCCACTACGCATCAAAGGGACCAGCAGCGACAGCAATTCCACAGCGGCAGCACTTCCACAGCGGCAGCACTTCCACAGCGGCAGCGATTCCACAAGGGCAACAGTTCAACAGGGCAAGGATTCAACAGGGGCAGGGCAAGAGGGCATCGACAAGATCACGTGCCAAGAATGGGGTTGGGGAAGGAAGGGGATCATACCTGGGGGTGACTCTTTCCATCCCGACAATTGTATACGATTGTGGGTGAGGAAGTGGGAGTGAAGGAGGAAGAGAAAGGTTGGAAAGGAGGGTGGCGGACGTTGTTATTATACGCGAGGTTGTTGGCTCGTGCGCTGGCGCGTGCGCTCGCCTGTCGGAAATTGGGGGAAATTGCAGTGGGGCGCCGGCTCCGGGGGTGCACGGCCTCCCCGCATTGCGCCGCACCAAAATTTGTAGTGCACGCAATGCAACCGCTGACAAAAATCCTAGAGCGATCGCGATTTAAAAAAGAAAAAGAAGAAGATGCGCAGCGATTGAAAAAAAGAGGATGCGCGCCGCCGCGATAAAAAAAAGGGTGCGAGGGGTGGTTGCAGGTGGTCGGCGCGAGTGGTCGGCGGCGCAATTGAAAAAAAGGTGCAGGTGGTCGCAGGTGGTTAATCGCCTGGAGAGGATGCTGGCGCAATTATTGTACATTGATTTTTGGTACGGCTGCAGTAGGAATTGAATGTTGGAAAATAAATCGAACATTTGATCGAGGTTGTGTGGGCCGGTGTGGCAGGTGGGTGGGGCGGGCCTGCTGAGCCACGGATTCTTCGTCTGGCAGGTAATCGACCCCCACCATTGCGAGCCGCGATGTTTCACGCGCCCAATTCGGAAAGGCGTCAGGAAGCTTCAGAACCAAGACCGAGGGCCTCCAATTGGCCCCCCCACCACCGTATTTTTGGACTTGTTCCAAGAAAGCAACAACCTTTTCTTGAATCTTTCAACGCTGATCGGCAGCTCCGATCCGGATCTTGATTGACAGAGGCATGTTGAAGAAACAGTGGCCACGGGCCACCTCGTTCCATCGCGCGGACCAAACGAGATGACCGCAGTCCCTAATCCAAGTGCCGCATCTCGGAAAAATATATGGCGAGGCTGTGTGCCATCGCAGCCCGGGCAACCGGTCATCAAGAGGCAAGCCATCGGATTCTGTTTCCGACTGTCGCAAATTTTCGAATCCGGGTACCAGCCTCCACCGATAAAGCCAACATTCCATGCTCCTGTCTCGGGCATCAACAGCAATCGATCTTTACAACCTGCTCAACCGTCTTATACACTCTTGAACTCTTTCTCCTCACTTCTCTTTTCTGATAACATCATCTCAACTCATAACTCCATCATTACCCCATCATCATCAACCCCAGGTTCCCCGTTTCGTCTCGGTGGGGTCCAATATCCGTCGTTCAAGACAGGTGGATGGACCCATGGAGGAGTCAGGACCCTTCCTTTTAGGTTTCCTCCACACCCGCACCGACTTCGTGTTTGCCGTTTCGCATTGACTCTTCATGTGAGCATGTCTCCAGCAGAGCCATGGAATATTCCTGACTGAAGTAAAGAACCGGTCCCGACCCTCCATGTACCCAATCAACACCATCCCATAAATAGCACGCGTCCATTGGCTCTTACAAGGAGCCAGTAACAGAGGCTGGAGCCTCCCTCGCCACAGGACGTCGGCGAGAAGCCCCACCTATCGCCCCAGTTCGATGTAGGTGCACCGCCTCATATGCCGCGTATACATGATGACGACGCCGCCGAGGTAAGCTCTTACTGTCTAGGAATACGCAGTGCGTGAACCACGGAAGGAAGGGCAAGGCCCACCTTGGTCCATTCACCGACTGAACTCCGTATGCATGTTATGGAGATACGGTATCTGCCAAGGTATCTAAAAGAACTCAACGGCTGCACAACTACCAACACCTCACGAAATCTCCTTGCCCAGCCTGTCCAGCTCCTCCCGTATAAACTGCCCTGCATTGACCAGCTCGCTCGCGCCATAGACCACCCTGCGCTTGGCCCGGTCGTTGGTTGCCGAGCGGTTCGCCCACTCCTGGAGATTCCCGTACTCGTCCATCGACCCGCCGCCCACCATAAACACCAACGCCTCCGAGAACCCCTGCCTCCGCTGCCCGAAGCTCGCCCCCGTCCCCGCGCTCTGCGCCATACCGGCTCCCGGCAGCCCTCCAGGCGCCATGACGCCCGTCGCCGCAGCACGCATCGCAGATGGCTGGGGCATCGTGCCCCTGGCGTTGGCGCTCCTCGGGTCAAAGTAGAGGTAGTGCTCCGTCTTGGAAATGGCTGAGGAGCTGGCGCTCGACGGGTCCATGATGGACTCCGTGATCTTTGTCACTGTCAAATCTCGGTCGACTGGCAGGAAATCCTTGATTCCACCCAGCAGCGAGGCGACGTTCGACGTCAAAACCCCCGTCGGCACACCCGTCTCCTTGAGGCGGTCGGTGAAGCGGGACGAGATGCTCGAGAATTTCTGGAACAGGTCCGACGACCCGGACGGCTGTTGGCCAGCCGACGCCGAGCTGTTGACTGTCGTGAGCTGCGTCATCTTGGTCGTCGCCCGCACTCTGTTGGTTTTGTCAGCAGTATCCCCAGTCCGCTTCCGTGCATGACAAACTCACTGGCGAATATATGAGAGCGACGTCACGTCGCAGCCCGCTGCTACAAGCGCCTCCTCAAACTGCGTCCATTCTTGACGATTCACATCCTGCTCCGTGCTGAGGTACCAGATGATGAATAGTCTCAGCTTATCCGTCGGCTTGCCCTTGTCGCCGGTCTTGATGAGCTCCAGCATCTGGGGTTTGGTCTGCTTCATCACGTTCTGTTCCAGTTCAAAGTAGTTGTCGAGCTGCCGGTTTTGAATCTCCCCCAGAATGCCAGCCAGGATGTTCATGTGCATGTCCAGCGTCGCTTTCCTCTCCCGAAGCTCGGGAAGAAGGGTGATGGCTGCCTTGAGGTGCTGTGCGCTCGCACTCGTGTCATTCTGAAGATCTTCAAAATTCGTGACACCCGTGTTCTTGGTGATGGCCTCCGCATCTTCCTTGTATTTGGTGAGTTCCGCATCTAGAAGAGGTTGTCAGCAAGAAGCTCCTATTCTCTCTTCCTCAGCAGCTGGACGACCTACCGATATCTTCCGCGACCTGGGGAAATGGCAGGCAGGCATTTCGTTGCCAAAAAAAGTCGTTGGCGGCCAGGTCGTAGCCCTTCTTCGTTGTCCCCGCGGCAGGGTTATTTGCGTCGACGGGGGTCTCGATCGTGATGCGGTTCAGTTCGGACTGGAAAAGGGGTTAGGTTTTGACTGGGAATTTCAGGGATGCAACAGCTTCTGACCTTGAAAACATCAAAACATAAACTTTGATATGTCCAGGAATGTGACAGCATGGGGACAAGGTCAACGTTTCGATCAAGTATAATGAGGACCGGTCTGGAAGCCGGGGTCCCAGCGGCAGAGGACGAGGGGCGGGCGTGTGACGAGAAGAGGTTGTCTTTGGAGTTGAGGATGTGGTCTCGGAGCTTGCGATCGAGTTTGGCGGCGATCATTTCGGCTGCAGCTCCTCTCGGGCACCGTATCTGTCCGGCACATCAGTATGGCCATCTCGTGACGCAAGATGGCTGGTGCCAACCGAGGGGGTTCAGGTTCCTGGGACTTACGACTGGGATGACACCTGTAACCACCATATCAGCTTCGGACTCTCGAACAGCAGGGGAAAGAGAGGGGGGGTCGGGGTCATACCCATGGTGACAACGACGCTGAAGAGACCGCTGACGATTCGGTCAACAACCCGGTCCAACTCCTCGTCCTTTGTTTTTGCACTGTTCAACGCCCAGTATGTATGCTCCTTTTGCATCCCCAAGCTAAACAGATCGGGCTCCGTCACAATAAAGTTGAGGTACTGGTCGAAGACCTGCGCAATCTGCTCCGAGGTTCCTGCCGCCGCCGCCTGCGCTGCAAAATCCTCCAACAAGGGCCGCGGTATTGACGACAGAAAGTTGACATGGGCCGAGCTATAAAGACCCTTTTGGAGGTCGTTTGTAATGGCTTGTAGGTTGGTCGGAGTCGGTTCGACGAGGTAAATCGCAGGAACATCGGGGATTGGGACTCTCGACGACGACAAATGCCTGCAGCACGTTAGTGACAGCCCATGGCCTGGGTACAAGCGGACCAACATATGCATGGTTACGCCCATTGACCGGAGGTGCGATACCTGCAAGACGGGACTGATCACGTCTCGGCCAAGGTCCTGAAGGGGTCCGTTGTCAGCTACCGGTTCTCTTCAGGGAATGCATGGGGAAGAGGCAAAGCTCCGTATCCCATTACGTTGGGGTGCTTACATCAAACACCAGAACTTTCCAAATCGGTCGGCCATCTTTGAGGATGGGTGCTGCCGGGGCCAGGAAGCTCCCGTTCGCATGTGCATCGTCGGCTTCGGTCGGCTCGACGGCCTCGTTGAGGTTGAGGATCTTCTTGATGGACACTGTCTCGGGGTTAGATGACAGAGAACATAGTACCAGAGAGGAGAGCCGTACCAATCTGCTTCTCCCGCAGGGAAGCCCCTCGCGAGGCCATGGCTGGTTGGCGATGATGGGTTGGTTGGTGGGGAGCGCAAGTCGAGTTGCGCCCAAAGTCGGCGATGCCCCGGGTGCCCTTGGGCCTTCAATGGAACAGGTGGATTGTGGTGCACAAGAGGCAAATGTCACCCTTGGAATTGAACAAGACACTGGACCTGGAACCTCTCTGGTATTCAAGGTCCTCTGGTGACGCGACGAAGTCCAGCTATGGGCCCTCGGGCCACATGGTTCACAACCCGAGCGATGCTCCATCCAATTGGAGCGCTGTATCATGGCCCACTTTTACAATGCAGTCCGATACTGGTTTATTTGTTAGTGGGAGACCCTTTGCAAGCAGAAAAAGCCACGCATAACCTTGACAAATTCCATTTTGGACATAAGCAAGACTTGAAATCAGATTCCAGAGATATAGTCCATATTCCAAGGTATCCGGCTTAGACCGAATGGCGAAGCGCATGGACTTGCCTTGTGCCTTGGATGTCTCGTCCTAGCAAGGAAACCAGTTCTTGGGTCAAGAGCTGCCGACAGCTTGGGACGGAACAACCTATGTTCCTTTCCATTCAAAGAAATGCCCACAAAGATGCCAAGAACATGGCAGGACACGACCGCGTTCAGGTGGCAGCACCTGCAGGATGCACGGGCCATCCTGCTTTTGCCTGCAGCTGCAGTTCTCTTTTATGACCGTCACGGGCTGATTTGAGAATTTCACGGTTCTCCCTTTCTCATCGACCTCCGCAGTTCAACCCAACTATCTGTCTCGCCACCATCGCCTGTGCTGCCGCTTCATCTCCTCCCCTTCATCCCTCCCGACATAATTCTACAGCTGGTCGAGCGTCAAGGTCATTGACGCGTTTCTTTCGCGCGCGGCACGACAGCAGCAGATTGCTCACTTAATCCCTTAATTCTTCCAAACCGTGTCTCTGCAATAGGTTGTCCGAGTGGGAATGCTGTAGGCAGAACCACGCGGACGGCCATCCGTCGTTGAGGCACGATGCCGTGACGACCGGTGGGCGATAAACACCCAAGGGGTCAAACGCGAGACGCAGCTGGAACGACACGCTTAAGCGGGTATGTGTGCAATAACCCCCCTAAACTCCAAAGACGGCGCCCGTGTCTCCTCCCACGCAAAAAGTGCATGTTCCAAGCGAGCAGTCCAGTCTGAATGCCCACAGTCACTTGGACGGCAGTCGCAAAGACTGTCGGAAAAGGGACGCCAGCGTTCAGATCAGATGCCGGAAGCCTCTTCGCCTCTTGTGCGTAACATGGGATTTCTAAACACAAATCCCCCTACTGCCAGGGGGAAGGGGCTGCAGACGGGGCAGACGACGACCCAGTGGACAGGAGACGAGACCAACACTTCAGAGGACAGCGAGCAGACCAGACAGCCACGGCAGCAGTGACCAGGACGCGAACCCTGAAGGTTCGTGAGAACGGAGTATGGAGCGATGAATTGCAGTCGTCCAGGGTGGTTAATTCTTCTGGGTCGCATGCCGGGATCCAGAACTGGTGGCATCGACAGAAGAGACACCTAACACCATGCTCGGTGCCATCTCAAAGCCTGCGGAGTGGCTGTGGTCGCTGCCCGTGCAGGACACCACCCAACGCTGTCGTCGGTGTTCACCTACAGTGCCCGCAGCCCGCAGCCCGCAGCCCAGCCCTCCCGTCACAGGCTGTTCACCCCTCCAAGTCGGCACGACGCTGCCTCACCCGGACTTGCAAGGCAACCAGATGGCAGCAGGACGCCATGGACAGGTCAGCTTGGGGGGTTCGAATACACCAGGCTGGCAGTTTGCGAACCATCCCCCCTCGATTGCAGGCCAAATCCAGCTCTCGACTCGGTGACTCTGGGCCTGGCAGCCGACCGTCTTGTCCTGCATGGCAAGCTGCAGATTTCGGAAGCCCGTCGGAGTCTGGCACCGAGAATGGTCTTGGGGGGATGTGGACGAACACCACAGCACACATTGATCATCCAGCATCGACAGGATATCGCAGCCATTCCCTCACTGGCGCCCGACCCCATCCCGAATCCGAACTCGATTGCGCCCGGCTCGCCCGGCGCAGCCATCCCCCGTGGAAACCGAATGGAACCGTCGTGTCACCGTCTGCTCGTCTCCTCCTCGTCAACCCGTCTGCTCGTCTGCTCGTCTGTCACTGGGCTCATGTGATGGAGGGACTTGGTGTGGGAGGAGGTGTCGGGTCTCCTGCCCGCTCACTGCTGTTGCTGCAGCCCCTCGCTGTCGTGCTGCATGGGGGACTTGGAAACTTGGAAAACTTGCTTGGTTCTTGGTGCTGACCTCTTTTCAGATCCGCACTAGCCCGCATCCGGTCGACGCACACACCCTCAGTTGTCGCCCCACTCCATGTCCCTCTTGTTCTCGATACCCCACTCTGCCTCGATAATCTGATTCGCCCCGCTACTCCGATCCCCCACCCCCGGAATATCGCTTTTTTTAAGAATTCCGTCGCTTTTACAGATATTCTTTTACCCACCACCAAAACACCTGGTTCCTTCTGCCTCCCGTCGCCAACCCAACAGCAAGGCACGTGTAAATCACGTGTTTCTTGCTTTACCTCCTTTCTATCCCAATCCGACACCTCGAGTTTGTTTACTCTCCGGAAGTTGCGACGTCGTTTGGAGACTTGCAGCGCAAACGGCCCATATGCAGCAATCGAGGCTTGACGCTCAGCCGGCACGTTAAGCGAGGAGACGACAGGACGAGCACGTGATCCCCCTTTTTGGCTTCCTTGCTCGACTCGTGGCAACAATGGACCACCAGGGCCACGATGGCGGTGGCATGGGGGATTGGGCTTCAAATAGCTTCCCCGGGACCTGGGAGCAGCAGTTCACCGACCCGGCGCTCAGCTTCAACCCCCATGCTCCCCAAGACCACGGCTATCACCACTCCCATAACCCCGATGGCTTCACTACTGCTCCGTCAGAGCACATGAACCATCACCTTCCTCCCCCCGATCCTCAACGAGACCTATACAACCGCCCTTACCACTACTACTCCGAAGATGTCTGGCCCGCCCCCCCCTCTGGCGCCGTGTCTGCCCATGGGGCCTCCTCGTTCGGCGAGCCCGTCCCTCATGGGTCTCAGGGATACTACCACGACCAGTCGCAGCAGCAACAGCAGGCCGGCGATGTCCATCAAACTGTTGATAGTCGTTTTGCGCTTGTTGACCCCCCTCATGGCCACGAATTCCAGCCTTCGCTGCATGCCTCCCACGGACAGGAGGCGCCCGATCCCTATGGTTTCAGCACTAACATGGCCCAGCCGCAGGCTTCTGCCGCGAATGGTTACCTTCAAGAGGCCGTTCCGCAATGGCAGCAGGTCGCGGGCCACGCTTCCGAGTATGCTCAAGCTGGAGAATTCGACAATCCTCGAGGTCTCGGTGTCCCAGCTCCGCCCATGAGGAATCCGTCGCCCATCTTCCCGTCCGGGCAGGGCATTGCCCATCCCGCCGCTGGGGGCCAGCTTCAACAGCAAGGTCACCTTCCCGGCCTCCAATCCCAGGCGTCTGCTGCGACGGGCAGCCCTCGCGTGATGCCACAGCCTGTGGCTCGAAACGCCGCGATCTCTCAGGCCGAGAAACACCCAGTCAAGACAGCGAGCCCCATTCCCGCTCCCGTTCAAGCCGCCCCCGCACTTGCTCAAGCCGCTCCCGCATCCGTCCATGCACCCCCCGCGCCTGTTCAAGCAGCTCCTGCGATAGTCCAACCCGCGGCTCCGATTGTCCAACCCGCGGCTCCGATCATCCAACCCGCGGCACCGGTCGTCCAACCTGTCGGCAACCATGGCAACCACGCAGTCTTGACAGTAGACACCCAGCTACTAGAGGAGGCTCAAAAACGGGAGGGGGCGCTGCTGCCAGGTGTTCCTCATCTGGTGATTGGCGACACTCCTGTCAAGTTGAAGAAGGGTCCACCGACCAAAAGATATGTCATGTTGTCGACGAAGGGCGGGAAACCTCCCTTGTTTCCTCACTCGTCTCGTGGGTGGACGCTGGCCGAGAGCCTCGGCAATCATTATGAGGGCTACAAGGCCGCCGAGTCTGCGGTAGCAGCCAACCCAGACCACCCCGGAGATGTGGACCGTTACAGAGCGGATGCGAGACTTGCCCTGGAGCTCCGTATCAGTGAGCATGGTAAGCCTAATCTTTCTTGTTTTGTGAGCTGCGTCTTGCTGACATTATGTGCTCAGATATACCTGCGGACTGGTGGAAGAAGATGCATGCGGAGCCGGCGCCAACGCCAGAAGATAAAAAACTCGTGAAAGAGATTGAATTTTCTGAAAAAATGAGGCTTCTTCACTCTCCTCTGTGCGATACGAACAAAATCGCGAGGAAGGAAGCTTTCGACGCGTTCTACAACGCGTTCTGGCGCGAGGCTACCGAGCTGAGAGAGGAGTTGAGACAGAATGTCTCCAAGGACGAAGATGGGATGAAGCGATGGAAGGCCATGTCGCATCCATTCGAAACCATCCTTGTCCGCGGGCTGGAGGTGTTTGACGTGGCGAACTTGCGACGAATGACGAAGGACGACCAGAAGGGCATGAAGGGCATCGCAAAGCTCATCAACATCATCCTGGCTGCGAATAAACTTGGCGAGGCCGGCACCGTCGTCATCAAAGGAATCCTAAAGCTGCTGAGCTTCAACACGAAGCTGACGCCCAATGGGTTGAAAAGGTTAAGATTCAGCGCCGTTAAGTCCAAACTGGAATCCCGTCAGGACCCCGAATTTGGGACGCTAATCTCCACCATCATCGACAACGCCGAAAAAAACAAAGACCTCGATTCCCCGTCACCAGACCCCGAGATGGCCGACTCAGGCTCCAAATCCGATGATAAAATCAACAAAGCAGTCAAGGCCCCAGCCAAGATGGTCAACGGAAAACGAGCTCGCGACGACGACGCGCACGACGACGACCGTTCAGGCAAGAAACAGGCGACGGGCGCGCCCGTCAAGGCAGCTCCCGGCGCCGCGAAACCGCCCCCCGCTGCGGCCAAGTTGCCGGCCAAGTCGCCAGCGGTGCCACCGGCCCCGAACCTCGCGCCGGGACCCGTAAAGCGATCAAATCTACTCCTGCCTGGAAAACTTCGTGCGCCAGCAAGACCCGCCGTCAAGGCGGAACCCATCAAGGCGGACATCTCCAAGCTCGCAGCCAAACCCGACCCATCCCCCAAACTCCAATCCGGGAAAGCCGAGCCAGCCAAACCCCAGGCTGCAAAGGCATCAGCATCTCAACCAATGGTCTCCGCTGCAAAGGCCGCAAAGGCCGCAAAGCCCAAAGTCCCCGACGCTCCGCAGCCCTCCAGATTTGCTGCGCTTCTCTCTGAAATCGACGAACCTAAGAAAGTCAAGGCTGCAGACCCGCCCCCCGCTCCGCGCATCGACCCGAACGAGACGGAAGACGAACGTAAGCGTCGGCTGCGCAAGGAAGAGCGGAGGAGACTCAATCTCCGGGTGGTCTTCAAGAGTGACGATCGCCTGGTCGAGATTCGTGAATTCACTCGCGACCCCGAGGAGATCGCCGCGAGCGCAATGGCGCGCGACATCAGATCTGAGAACAAGGACAAGATGGAGGAAGGCGCCGCTCTGAAGATGCACAAGTCGAATGAGTTGGACGAGTGGGAGGATCTCACTGCCATCGACTTTAGCGTCCTGCCCGCCGAGAAGCGTGCCGAGACCTTTGTCACCAGAGGTGGTCTCAAGGAGTTTGAGACCGAGCAGCAGAAGTTCATGCAGGACCGCGAGGCGAAGGAGCTTATGGTCGTCTACACCGATGTCGCCGACATCCCTCCTACCCCCAAGTCGCCCCCGTTCGAGCCTCTTCCGTACTTTCCTGACGATGCGATCAATCTTCCTGACACTCTCGAGTCAGAGGAGATCCGTCAGCGGGTTAAGGATCGTGGCGCGCTCGGGTTCCGCCGAGCCGTGGAGTCGGCCCAGAGTCGGCTGGCCGAGCAGTCGAAGCCTGGCTATGCCGAGTACAAGAAGGCGCTCAAGTCGGTTGACTCTATTGCGGGTCTCTACAATGGTGGCCCTGCTCAGCTGCCAAGTGCGATGGACCTCGACGCTGCGCCTGTCGCGCCGGCCCAAGTGGAAGGCCCTTCCCAGGACGAAAAGGACCAGAAAGTTTTGGACCTCTTGAACTCTGACCGCGTCAAGAATTGGAAGGATCCCGATCCCTTTGATCCTCAGAACCCCAAGACCGTGAGACGTCACGACTATGGTGACCCCAAAGTCCAGGAAGCTGCCAATTCCCTGGAGGATCTCGTCGCCAGGATCCGATCCGGCGAAGCCTTCAAAAGAGATGCCTCTGTCGCAGCCGCCCCGGCATCCATGCCCGTGGTTCCTGCCGCTCAGCCCGTGGTCCCCGTCGCTCAGCCTGCGCAGGCCGCCGCCCCGGATTACTCAGCGGCATGGGCGCAGTATTACGCCCAGTCGCAGAACCAGCAGCAGCAGCATGCAACTGCACCTGCTTGGCCCTCGCAGCCACAGAACGGATACGGCCAAAACCCATATGCACAAGCAGTGAACCCGTACGTGCAGGCCAGCGGCCAACCGGCTCATCCCGACGCGAACAACCAGGTTTCGGCTCTCCTCGCGGCTCTCCAGAACCCCGCCAATGCCGGACAGCAGCAGCAGCTCCCAGCTGCTGCGAACGATGCCAGCCTCCAGACGATCTTGGCCGCCGTGGCTCGCAACCAGCCATCCGGCCAGCAGCCGGGTCCTGTTCAAGCACCGGCGGCCCTGACCCCGCAGAGCAGCGAGTTCATGCGATCGCTCATGCAGCTCACGGGCCAAGGCCAAAACAACACGGCCCCTGCTGCATCGTACCACGACCAAGGCCACCAGTCCGGCGCGAGACAGCAAGGCTCGCACCTCTCGTATGGCCAGGCCGAGCAGGGCGGCTTCCGCCAACCGTCCCACCAAGAGCGGGACGGTTACGGAGGCGGCTACGACAACCGCGAGCGGGAGCGGGACCGCGACGGTGGCGACCGCCGTGACCGCGGCTTCGGCGGCAACAAGTTCAAGCCCAAGGGTGGCTTCAACAACAACAACCAGTCAGATGTCCCCGAGCATCTGCGCGGCATCAACCGCAACCTCATCGGGACCAAGCAGTGCACCTTTTTTGCGCGCGGGCTGTGCGCCAAGGGGGATAAGTGTACCTTTCGCCACGACTAGGCGGTGCGGTGCGGCGAGAGGGCGACGAAGCCGGTCTGTGGGACGAAAACCAGGTCCTTCTTTTTTTCTTTTTTAGACACATCCATTCGACCACGACACACAACATCGCGACGGGAGGAAAGCCCTGGGGGTATGACAGAAGAACTGGCCCCCCACCACGCCCGATCCAACAACACCCAAAAGGGGAGGTGCTTTTCTTTTCAGAGACGGAAGGGACGAAAGGGATGGCAGAAGAACTGGGTCCCTACCCCGAAACTTTCGACCGAAAAAAAAAGAAAAAAGGGCGAGTAACTCGTCGCGAGTCGTTTCAGGGCTACGGCCGAGGAGGTGGAACGGAAGAACCGAGTTCCCCTGAGCCGAGCCTCTACACCACACCGACCAGAGGACCTGGTTTTCTTGTAGGATTTTGATATACTGTATTATTCGACCGATTTTGGGCGAGACGGGACGAACCCACCCCAAGCGGAGAAAACAAGGAGGTGGCAGGGTGAGGCAGACGCGAAGCGGCATGCATGTTGCTGCTGGCAAGCCCCCGATTTTTTAGGAAGCAGAAGTTACAGCACTGGGTTTTGCCAGAACTTGGGAGGAGGGGCTGGGGGAAGATGGTGGAGGATGGATGCACTCGGTGGAGAGGATTTTTGTTGTAGGATTAGGCCTATTGGTGATGGATGGGTGGGAGGTGTGCAAGGGGACGGAGGGGAGGATAGGTAGTCACCGCCATTGGCCTTCCCTCGGGAGATGAATAAAAAGGCATTGTATTAACTTGTGGATGAACTCTGCGGTGACAAGACGTGACGTGATTCCAAACATTAGACTAAGATATGGTGCTGGGGTTCTCCGAGTCCCTCTGCCTTCCCACTCTGGCTGACTATGTGTATCGCTCCATGGGCCAAGACATGTGTCTTTGGATTCAGTTGAGACCCAGTCTCGCCTCGATAACCTCCCGGATGGAATCGACAGTTGCCATGGCGCCGTCTGAAGTTGGGTGGGCGGGTTAGTTGTTGCAACGGGGAGACCTGCGGAGGTTTCGTGCTTACCTCCTGTGTCACCGCATGCGAGCGTTCTGTTGTTGAGAGAGAGACTGTCAGTGATTTGACCCGTGTGCATCGAGAAAAGGGGTCAAGAACGCCCGAGGAGACATACTTTGAGATCGGCTGTGAAGGCAACGAATTAGCATATATTCGGTTTCACAGAGATATGACAACATACCCTAATCACCTGGAACCATCCCTCCCCCTGGCTCGAATGAGCCTCTCCGTCGGCCGCGGAGATGGGCCCCGCCTCCTTGACACCCCAGTCCTCGGCGAGTACGCGGATCTGCTTGGCTGTGATGGGGTGTCGCCACATGGCCTGGAGGATGAAGTCAGTGTGTCTGTCATGAGAGGGAGTGAAGAGGGAGAAAAGGTCACCGAGTTCATGGCGGGTGCCACGGCGATAATCTTCTTCTTGCCGTCGATGTTGCTGTCGGTGTCCCAGGCGCGGATGACGGAGCAGAGGAGGTTGTCGCTCATGCCGTTGACGATCTGGGGGGGTGGTTAATAGGGGGGGTGAGGATGGGAGGGGGGTCATTGTGTTGCGGACCTTGGCGAGGGTGTTGGCACTCAGGGCTGGGGTGATGTTAGTCCATTGCTGATATCTGGTATGGTGCTTGAGGGGGAACATACGCGCGACGACCAGCATATCAGCCCCTATTTCATGTCAGCGGTCTCGAAACATTCAGCCTCAAAGCATGGAGCGGACAGACATCTGCGCAACCTGTCATGTCACATTGTCAGCTGCTGCCAGTCTCATGAAATCCAGAAAGAGAGAGGAAACAAACTCAATGTGAAGGATACTCGCGCCGCGCTTCCAGGGCTGAGGGCCCCACTCGTCGGCGTCGTCGTAGACGGCCTCGACGTTGGGCATGTGCATCAGCGACGACACGGTGGGCTGCTCGGTGCTCTGGCCATTGAGGAACTGGCGGGCCGAGCTGGTCAGGATGATCCGGATGGTGAGCTTGCCGTCGTACTTGGCCAGGGCCTTTATGATTTCGGGGACTGAGGAAGGAGGAGGTTAGGAGTGGTGTTGGTGATTGGAGGGGGGGGGGGGGGTTAGCTTGCGCTTGATGGTGGCTACCGAGCCAGACGCGCTGGAGGGTTGGCGGTTGTGTTAGACGACGCTCATCATCTGTCAAGGAGTGAAGATGGCTCACGCGAGGAGGAGATGCATGTGGTCCGAGTCGGTGCGGGCCTCTGCAATGTTCTCGAGAGAGTTGGCGCGCTGGCGGATGTAATGGGGGTCGTGGGTGCCGGAGATGTACGACAACATATTGATACGACTCTGGGGGGATAAAGTTGGGTGTTTAGTGGTGTTCCGCTCTCTTGCTGAGCCGAGATCTGTCGAGTTGCGATGAGTGCGGTTTGGGGGATGGACAAAGGTATCGAGGTACTCAATCCGAGATGACCGGTTGCAATTAGAAACCCAGGACAGATATGGCAGTCAGTCAGTCAGTCTGGAATGGAAGTTGCGGGTGCTGACAAAAGGAGGATCATGGAAATGGCATGTATTGTGTGAAATAGGTGTGGACATTTTCTCCTTTTCTCCTTTTCTTCTGTCATGAGTCCTGACTCTGCTTCCGACTTGCCCTTCCAGAATCCAGACCCCTTGAGATTGTCTACGACGGGCATCCGGTCTCGCTGCTGATAGATAGATAGCCCTTTGTCCGTGGTGCGATGGGTGCCGGCAACATGTCTTACGATACAGTGACGTTCTCGGAGGTGAGGTGAGGAGCATCCGAGAGCCCCTCCCTCTCCCCCCCCGGCCGCTTGGGGCCGGTCAATCCCGCTTCGAGTCGGCACTCGCTGGCGACGTCACCGACCGACGCGCCGGACAATCGCCCGACAAAGACTGGACCGCGCTCTCCAAGACGACAGAAGACATGATGCGCTTCTCCCTAACAGTAGAAGGTGGTGATACTGGAGACTCGGAGGCTTCCAAATCCCCTGCAGAACATCGAGATGCAATGCGATCAAGTCGGATGGAAGTCAGGATTCGAGGTCACCGGGCAACAGGGGGTGAGGGGATCAAGCCACAGGCATCGATCACGCTGTGCCCGTCACCCCAGATTCGCGATTCAGGCCCCGGCTTCCCAATTCAACCAATCAGACGCGCGCGCGCAGTCGGCTGATGGTCTTGGCCCTTCGGCGCGTCACTCGAGCTTCCGCCGTGTGAAAACCGGGCAAGCTCCAGGACCTCCCTTCACCACCAATTGCGCCCACCAGTTCCAGAGCTTTCAAGTTCCCACCATCAACCATCAAGAAACAAACACCCACCACCCGCCACCTCCCACCTCCATACCACCGCGCCCTCACCACACTCCGCCATCCACCATGGCGACCCCAACCCCCAACTCGGGCACCGCGACGCCCATGGACCTCGATCCCGAGCAGGTGTCGCAAAGCCTCAAGGTGTCGCTCGCCGACCTGTCGGCCAAGGCCGCCGCCCTCTACGCCCACAAGAAGTTCGAGGACGCCGCCGAGGTCTACGCCCAGGCCGCCGAGATGCAGGCCGAGATGAACGGCGAGATGAGCCCCGACAACGCAGAGATCCTCTTCCTCTACGGCCGCGCCCTCTTCAAGGTCGGCCAGAGCAAGAGCGACGTCCTCGGCAACAAGGCCCCCGAGGCGACCAAGCCCAAGCCAGCAAAAAAGACAAAGACCTCCAACGGCGACGCCGAGCCCAAGGCTGCCGACTCTGCCGAGGCCAAGATCGACGAGGCCGCCGCCGAGGCCGTCAAGGACAAGAAGCCCCTCTTCCACTTTGAGGGTGACGAGAACCTCGAGGGGTCCGACGAAGACGAAGACAGCGACATGGGCGAGGACGAGGACGAGGACGATGACGACGACATGGCCACCGCCTTTGAGATCCTCGACCTGGCGCGCGTTATGTACGAGAAGAAGCTCGAGGCCGCCAACGCCGAGGCGGAGGCGGACAAGGGGAAGGACAAGGAGACGTCTGAGAACGGCTCACCCAACGTTCGACACATCAAGGAACGCCTGGGTGATACACACGCGCTGCTGGCCGAGATCTCCCTGGAGAACGAGAGGTGACACCCCCCATCCTCTCGCTTCTCCCGCCGACCGTACTCTAACCCCCCACCCCCCACCAGGTATCCCAACGCCATCACCGACTCGCGCGCCTCCCTCAAATACAAGAAGGAGCTCTACCCTCAAGAATCCGAAATCGTCGCCGAAGCGCACTTCAAGCTCTCCCTCGCCCTCGAGTTCGCCTCGATCACCCGATCCGCCGAGGACGACAACAACGAAGAGGGTGCTGACGCTGCGTCTGCCGGCAACGACAACAACGCCGCCGGCGTCGTCGACCAAGCCCTCCGCGACGAGGCCGCCGTCGAGCTCGAGGCCGCCATCACCAGCACCAAGCTGAAGCTGCAGAGCAAGGAGGTGGAGCTCGCGACGCTGCACAACCCCGAGGACAACGACCTGACGCGCCTGTCCATTGCCGACGTCAAGGACATCATCGCCGACATGGAGCAGCGCCTGGTCGATCTGCGTAAGCCACCCATCGACATCAACGAGGCCTTGGGAATGGTCGGGCCTGCCGCGAGCAAGCAGGCCGCCGAGAACGCGACGGACCTGTCGGGGTTGGTGCGCAAGAAGCGCAAGGCCGAGGAAACCGAGGGGGAGGTCGAGCCGAAAAAGGCAAAGGATGAGGGGAGTGTGAACTAAGCGAGATACCTTACCGAAGGGGTGTGTGATGCCTGCGATGCCTTTTTCTCACCATCTATCTCTGTCTATTGGGTCCTCGGGGGCGGTTTGGCTTGGTCACCCCTTTTGTGTTTTCAGGGCGCTTTTCAGCCACTCTTTTTTTGTTGAGCGACGGAGGGTTTGCCATGGAGGGTGGCATATATGTAGTACTATCAATCGGCGGCAGGCGGGATTCTCTCTTGGGTTTTGGTTTCCCAGGGGTATGTCATGAGGCAGATAAAAAGGGGGAGGGTCAAATGCCAAAACGGTCATCCATCATCACAACTGTCTTGCTCTGCTGCTGCTCTGCGGTTCAACCAAACCATGTTCAAGAGGCTTCGCGCCAACAATCACGCGAGTATGTATTGTAGTGGTTGGTTGTGATGTATTATGATGAGTGTATGGTTTTACGTCCAGTAAATGCAACCAGCAAGTGACACGCTGTCCCACGGAAGCCGTTCAACGAGCCCCCTTCCAATGCTATCCTAACCCGTCATCGACATCGTCTCTCATAATGCCCTTCTTCTCAGGCCCCTACTCTTGTCACCACCACCCCCCTTCCCTCTATTAGAGTTGAAAGTTGGTCGACGGGCTCCGGCCTGCTGGTCCCCGTAGATGCGCCGACGAGCCCTTGAACAGGCTCTGCCAGATGTAGGCCTCGCTGAGGAGCAGCTCAATGTCCTTTTCGGTCCACTCGCGGGTCGGTAGTGACTGCAGAAACATCATGATCTCCTGAAAGTCCATCTTGACCAGCTTGTCGGACCACTTGACCAGGAACGCGGCGCACACGTACAGGTGGAATTCGGAGAAGCCTTGCTCTTCGGCCTGAATCCCCGGGAAATCAGCATGTTGGAAAACAAAGGAGAGGCGAGGAAGCTTACCATGTACGTGTCCCACATGCGAATCGTATTCTTGACGCTAATCTCCCGCATCAGCAGGCAGTTCATCCAGCGAAAGCTAAACTGGATAAACTCGACGCTCTCCTGCTCGAGGTGGCGGGCCAGTTGCGCGTCGATGCGCGCCGTCAGGTCGCGCAGCGCCGCCACCTGGCGCTGGATGCCGGGCTGCGCGACAATGTAGTGGTCCTGGATGCCGTCGAGCAGCTTGGTGAGGCACCAGAAGGCGTCGGCCTCGACGGCGTCCAGCACCGCGCGCGGCAGCTGGCCCGGGTCCATGCCGCTCTCAATGTCCGGGTCCGTGATGTACGTGCCCAGAAACACCTGCCAGAAGGGCGTCACCAGGTCGTTGATGCCCTGCACGTAGCCGCTCGCCGGGTGCCGCACCGCCCACACGTACAGGATGCGCTCCAGCGACCGCTGCGTCGCCTCGTACCCGTACAGCTCAATGTGCGGGTTCGTCCGCGGCACGTCGATGCTGATCTGGTGCCAGATGGACTCGTCGAGCCCGCGCGCGCCGCCCTTGCCCGTCGAGGCCGCCGCCGCCGAGCCGCCGCCGGGCTTCTCAAACGCCTGCCGCACGCCGTCGAGGTACTCCTTGCGCTTGCGCTCAAGCGTCGCCACGCGCCGCTCGCTGCTGGTCGGGAGGTAGCTGAGGAGCAGCTGCCAGGTCATGGCGCGGACCTCCTCGGGCACGCCGGACCAGGCGGCCGCGCGCAGGTCGACCAGGGGTATTGTCGACGCCTGCAGGATCTTCTTGAACTTGTTTATCCGCGTGATGCGCGAGTTGATGGCGTCCACCTCCTTGGGGCTGGCGTTCGGCGGCACCGACGGGTGGTTGATGAGGTGCAGCGCGTTGGCCGGGTCGCGCAGGATCTCCTTGTACTGCGGCCGCAGGATCTTGCCCTCGCTCTTCTTGGGCATGGGGTACGTCGACTCGGGGCGCTCGATGGCTATGTCGGCGCTGTCGGAGTAGCTCCGCGAGCGGGAGCCGCCGAATGGGGGCGGGTAGGCGGAGAGGGTGTTTCCGGAGCCTATGGACGGTGTGGTGGTGGTGGTGTTCTGGGCGGCCATGCGCCGCGACTTGCGCTTCATGTTGGATAGGCTCGGGAGGCCAAAGTCGTCGCCGTCGTCGCCATCTTCGTACTCGTACACGTCGTCGGGTTCGTCTGCGTTCCAGTCATCGTTGGTATTCGAGAGGAATTTGGCATATGATTTTATGGGGGGCGAGCTGGGGCCGGTGCTGGTCTTGTAGAGCGGCGGGGAGGTGGTGATGGCGGCGGCGGCATGGTGGGCGTGGGCGTGGGCGTGGGCAGAGGACGAGGATGGCGGGGTTCTTGGACGCGAGCCTGCGCCGGATATGTTTCTGGCCACAGCAAGTCAGCGAGATGGTTCGGGTGCGGGCGCGCGAGGCTTCTGGTAGGTCTCCTCGTACAGAGAGTCGAATTTGAGCATGTCGGCGTGGGAGTAGGAGGCGCCGACGACGAGGCTCGAGTCGCGCGTCTTCTTTGGTGGTGGGGTTTCCCTCTGGGGGGCTCGCCAGAAGGGCGAGGCGGAGCTGCAGCGAGGACGGGTCAGTCCGGGGGAGGGGTATGTAGGGTAGGTCGACGACGTACTCTGTCTTGTCTGTTTCCATGGCGAGAATATGGCTGTCAGAAGCGGACTAACAAAGACTTGACGCTGTGCCTGACATACCAACTTGCACCATCTCCTGTGTTGCAGCGCCGGGTCAGAAGGTGAACTTGAACTTGGATGTAGCAGGCCGAGGCCGTCTTACCTGGGGAGCGGCCTTCTTGCCGCCTGCAGAAGACGAGAACATTATGAATCCCTCGCTCCGTGGTCTCGCAATGGCATGGTGGGTTGTGCTTGTTTCGGCTTTGAGGTGTCCCTCCTCCCGCATCTAACCTCTGTTGGTCGACGGTGTACACTGCCGCCCGCCCTGGCTTGTATGTTAGCACCTGACGGGCTGTGGTGGCCCGGGATCAGGGGTCGCACTAACAATTGAACGGGGACTGGACTCGACCTTGGAACCTTGGTCTCTCGCTGGCTGTCTTGCCAAGCTGTCGGCCGAGGCCGGACCTCTCCAGGTGTCGCCATGGTCTGGCCAGCTGGCACGTGCCACAGTCCACCTGCTCCATCCACTGCGACTCAAGCTCCACCGGCAAAAGTGATGGGTGCCTCAGGTCAAGGTGCACTGAGCGAGACGCCATCCCCCGCGAAACTGCCTGGCGCCCCAATTGGAAACCTGCTCTTCTGGAAAGTCAGAGGCTTTCCTCCCAACATCCACCGAGCAACGATTACCGACCACCATCTCTCGGCAGCCCCTCCAACTTTCCAACTGCAAACCTTGGTGCGCCATATTTTCGGCTTGTCGGTCATCGCCGCCATATTCCGTCGCCTGGAGTGCCTTTGATTTTTTTTTCGAGGCACGACCGGTAATCTAGCGCGACGCTGGCAACCGCGTTTGCTATCACCGCCCGCAAACCTCGAACTTCAAGCATCCCAGCGATCCGCGAAGCCAATCAGCCAAGATGACAGAACCCGAGAACTTTGACGACGAGCTCTTTGCCGACCTGTAGGACCTCCTCAATACCAAAGTCCGACTCAATTCTAACGAAGCCCAGGTACAACGATGATGAGCCAGGCCACAAGACAGCACCAGCGCCCGTCCAGGAGCAGCCTGTGCCCGTGCAGCCGGCCACCGAAGTCATTCACGAGACGACCGAGCAACCAGATCACGACATTGACCACAACGGGGGCGACCATCACATGAACAACAATGATGATGACGAGTACGACGACGATGATATCGACTTCAACCTCGGGGATGGCCCAGCCCCAACCGGTGCCGGTGCCGGTACCGGTGCCGCGTCATCGTCACATTACGACGAGAGACCATCTCAGTACAACGCACCGCCACCGCCTCCTCCTCCATCCAGGGGACCGAATGCCAAAGAAGATGGGTAAGTCTCTTTTTCCTTATGTTTGTGTGTTTGTGTGACATGACTGCCCCATGACTGCCGCCGCCTTGGAGCTGGAAACACCCGCCGCGTTGGATTGAGTCTTTCGCCCCTTCGTCAAGGAAAGGCCTGGCGACTGGCTGGCAATGGAATGAGAAGACGCCAGGGATGAAGAGAAGGACTTTGGTCATGGTTGGATGGTCAAGTCATCTGGTGATGGCAAGGCGGGAAATGGACCGACCGGGAAAGGTCTCAGCAGATCGCATGAGGATCCCAGAGGACGCTGCTTGAAAGAGCAAACCACTACAGACTCGCAAGGAACAGTCCCGCCATGACCAAGCCTGTGTACTGAGCGAGCAAGAGGAGGAAGCATGCAAGACAGGGTCTCGACCACACGCCAAACCGAAAAGCTTGGGAATGCAGCTCCTGCCATCTAGGGCGCAGATAATCTTAGAGAGACTGTCGAGACGTCGCTGGCCCTTGATGGGGCACAATGCGCGTCTCGGCAGCGAGATCAAGATTTGGCAGCGGATAGCGCAGCATACCTGGCCAGTACCTAGCTTGACGATAGCAAGAGCTCGAGACAGGAACAAGAAAGATTTCGCCAAGATCGTCACTGGGCTCCCAGCGCTGCCTCTTGTTCTCTCTTGAGAGTTGCTGTAGCGTGTTCCTCGCACCACCCTCGGCCGGCGCTGCCACTCGCCATATTCCTCACCACTCCTCACGCCCTTTGCCGGGGTGTCCAGCCTTGACTCGGTCAAACAGGCTGCTCGGCGCCGTCTTTCCCAACTTGTGTTGGGTCAAACACCTCTCCGACCCCCGCCCGGCCTTCCGTTCCCGGCCTTCGTTCAGTCGAGCAGGATCCCGGCGGCATTATTTGGGATTTGGTTCGGCCAACCTGCGAAACACATCGTCCACGACTTTCCGACTTTCCGTCGACCGAACAGGCTCTTCGGCGCGGCCTTGTGATTCTATTCGACAGACTAGGGCACAGGCCATGGTGGTTGCGACTTCTATTCAGTCGAACAGGATGCGGACCATGGCTTTTGCAAGTCTCTCTCAGTCGAACAGGCTGTGCGAATCTACCCAGTCTTCATTCTACCTTGCGAGTGTAGCTAGTCGAACGGGCTCTCAGCACGATCTTTGCGACTTGTATTCAGTTAGACAGGCTGGGCGACACGATATTACGGGCTTTCACTCTTTCGTCGACTTTCGCTCTTTCGCCGATTCCCACTCTTACGCCGATTTCCACGATATTGCGGACTCTCACTCCTTCGTCGACTCTCGCTCTTTCGCCGATTTCCACTATTTCGCCGACTTCATTCTGTCAACAATACACGAATTCCATACCGTCAAGCAGCCTTCTCATACAATCGTTACGGCTATCATTCGGTCAAAATCACCGTCCCCCATTCTCCACGACCTTGCACTTTCCGGTTTCTTTCAGCATCGAAAACCACGTCTCGCACCACGACAGCTTCTCCCACCTTTCCGGGTTTCCTTCGGAGCCAGACATCACTTTCACTTTCCGGGTTTCCTTCCGGGGGCCTAAACATCACTTCTGGCAACACAGCGTCTTCTTCTTTCACTTTGCGGGTCTGGCTCGCACGACTTCTCTTCTACAATGGCATTTTACAACACCCCGGAGTCGTCACCTCTCGTCACGGACTTCGACTGCGGCGTTACTACACCTGACAGTCATTACTGCAATGATGGTTACGACTCTTGCCGGGCATGCCAACCCAAGAAGGCCCCCAGGAGGGTGAACCGCACTCGCACCGAGGCAACTGTCCTCACCCATGGTGCTCCCTCTTTACCTACGGAGGAGGAAAGGTCGGGACCAACCATGGATGCAGTGATTGTCTGACAAGAGCGGCGAGGGCACGGCGAGGCACAGATATGTGCTTGGAACTGCGAGATGGCGAACAGGATTGGCCATACACCAGCATCGGCCCCTTTTTTCTGTTATGGTGTTGTTTGTTTCCAGGCTCAAACGGCGGTCACTTGGCAGTCACGTGGCACACCCCCCTTTTTTAACACAAACACTCAAGACATGTTTGGAGAGAATGGCGATTGTTCAGATAGCTAACATGTTTGGCTTTTTAGCAAGATGTTCATTGGCGGCCTCAACTGGGAGACAACTGATCGTAAGGAAACCTGTCATATACTTTCATGTACATAGCTTCCTTTTACTGACCTCCCCCCCTCCAGAGTCCCTCCGCGACTACTTCTCTCAGTTTGGCGAGGTTCTGGAGACAACTGTTATGAGAGACTCGGCCACTGGTCGCTCTCGGGGCTTTGGATTCCTGACCTTCAAGGATCCCAAGACAGTCAACACTGTCATGGTCAAGGAGCACCACCTCGATGGCAAGATTGTAAGTGCATGGCGTCACGTGGCTGTCCTGGCCCCCTTTTCGATGAACACAATGTGGACTGACACTGGGAATAGATCGACCCCAAGCGCGCCATCCCTCGCGACGAGCAGGAAAAGACGAGCAAGATCTTTGTTGGCGGTGTCAGCCAGGAGACCACGGATCATGAGTTCAAAGAGTACTTTGCTCAGTTCGGTCGCGTCGTGGATGCCACCCTCATGATGGACAAGGACTCGGGCCGCCCGCGTGGGTTCGGTTTCGTCACCTTTGAGAGCGAGGCGGGTGTCGATGCCTGCCTCTCCGCCAACCTTGAGATCCACGGGAAGCCCATTGAGGTCAAGAAGGCCCAGCCCCGTGGCAACATGAGGGAGGAGGAAGAGGCTGCGCGGCGCGGCGGCGGCAAGTTTGGTCGCAAGGGCATGCAGCAGGGTGGCGGCAACGGAATGGACGACGGCTCCAGCAACCAGGGCGGCGGCATGGGCGGCATGGGCAACATGGGTGGTGGATCGTCCAGCATGACGCCACAGCTGATGGCGCAGTACCTGCAGCGCATGCAGAATACGTTTGCCATGATGCAGCAGCAGATGGCCATGAACCGCAACATGAACCCCGCCATGATGCAAATGATGCAGATGCAGCAGATGCAGCAGATGCAGATGATGCAGGCTGCTGCGCAGCAGGGCGCTCGCGGCGCCCCCCCGGGTGCCAACCCCATGGCCAACATGAATCCTCAGATGATGCAGCAGATGCAGCAGATGATGAATCAAGCTGGGGGGCCCGGCGGTGGTCCGGCCATGGGTGGTCCGGCCATGGGTGGTCCAGCTATGGGTGGTCCCGCCATGGGTGGCCCCGCCATGGGCGGCGGACCCGTCGCGGCCCAGGGAGCTGCGGCGGGCGCCCAGGGCGGTGCTGCGGCTGGCGCCAACCGGCCTGCCTACAACGCCTTTGAGCAGCAGCAGTTCGAGCAGCAAAAGTACGAGCAACAGCATGGCGGTGGTGGTCGTCGCGGTGGCCGTGGTGGAGGCAACAACAACAACGGCTCCGTCGGCCCGCAGGAGTTCCCTCAGCAGCAGGGCTACATGGGCGGCGGCGGGGCTCCGACCAGCTGGGAGGGCATGTACGACGACGTCCCCCAGCCGATGATCCCCGGCGGCGGATTCGGAGGAAGTCAGGGCGGAGGAGGCGGTCGCGGCAATTTCCACAAGAACCGTGGCCCCGGCGGCGGCCATCACCAGCAGTCCATGTCTCCCGGACCGATGGATCCCAACAGCGCCCCGCCTCCCAACGCCCCGACGGGACCCAAGAATGCTGGACGCCCGGGCGCCAACTACCGTGGCGGCGGCCGTGGCGGGAACCGCGGTTTCCACCCCTACGCCAGAGGATAGGATCCTTCTCGCCAGGACCGAAACGGACGCGACAACTACGGACGCGATAACTATGGACGCGACGTCTATGGACGCGACAACTCTGGACACAACTAATCTTCCCGCGATCGCTGCTAGAGTCTTGAACTGGCCAGGGACGACATGGGTTCTTTTCCTATCTTGTCCAAATTGGCTGGGGTCTTTGGGGTCAGTTCTCGACGGGTTGGTAGGTAGTTAGGGGGGGAGGGGGGTGGTCTGGGGAGCGGAGCAGGTGTTTGGGCAAGGAGATGCTGCGAGGGAAGGAGGCGGGATGGTCTGGTTTGTGGACGCCAAACAGACATTATCGTGTAATATATTATTGCTCTCTCTGCCAGCTGGTTCGGGGATTGATAGAATATTCCAAATCTGGTTTCTCCGTCACTCTCTCTCATTCGAGTCTGGCTCCCTCGGAGCACTAGCGTTAGCGTCTGCAGAATACAGAAAGGATGACTGAAATCTTGTCCTTCTCTCTTATGTGTGTACATAACAAATCGATGTCTTCTTCAATAACAGAGTAGCCGTATCCGTAGAGGATTGAATATGTAGGAACAGTGGAAGAGCCCTAACCCTCACATGTGATGGTGTGTTGGCATTGCGTCAAGGCTCTCCTTGTGAGGCGTCCCCAGCCACTCGAATTTTGGGCTTCCCCAGCCACCGGCAGCTGTCCAAGTCCCGAGTGCCCCCCCCCCTGTCCGAGTCCCCGAGTCCCCCGTGGCTCCCGCGAAGCGCCCAGGCTCGCTTGTCGTCGACCACAACACCGTCGTCGCCTGTCGCTGTCGCATTGAAAAAAACATAAACAACGCACAGTTCCGCTCCCCCCTCCACGCGCGCCGCCCCCCTACCAGCTCCCCATCATCGTCTCATTTTTGCTGCCAACCCATCGGACAAACCGCCAAAACCACCCGCTTTTCTCAACCACATCATTCAGGGCGCGATACCATTGCGCTCGCCTCGTCCACGCGACCATATCGATACCCATCACTACCGCAAATTCTCACCGCTCTCCCTGCAGCCATGTCGGGCGCAAACAGCTGGCTCGCGCGCCAGCGCAAGTCGGATCTCGTCGAGTTGGCACAGACCGTGGGCTTGAAGGAGTATGTACTCTCTTTTTTCTTCAATACTCATCCTTGGAATGCGACAATGTGATTGTTTTTTACCTTTGTTTTCCTTTTGCATTTTCTGCGCCTCTCGTGTCGTGCATATTCTTTGTGCGCATTGTACCAGACGTCCAACGTCGCCGCGTCCCGCATTTCCGAATGCCCTCAGCGCGGTACCACTACACGCGTGGGGCAACACCCACCCCCCCCAACCGCCAAATATCGCGATGCATGACACCCAGACCAACTTGCGCATGCTGACACTGTTTCCTCGCGCCCCACAGCTTTGACGACCTGCGCAAGAGCGAGCTCGAGCTCCGTCTGGACGAGTTCATCGCCGAGCGCTCCAGCCAGTTCCAGTCCGACCCCAAGTTCACGTCCTACTTCAGCAGTCGCGCCAGGACCGCCGGCTCCCCCGTCAAGCGTGAAGCCCCTGAGCTCAAAGTGTCCCGGCGACGAACCATCAAGGCCCTCGAGGAGCCCACCCCCGAGTGAGTCGCAACCCCTCCCCGCCCGGCACGCGCAACGCGTCTCGTCGTCGCGGTAAACAACTGAACGCGCCTTGCTGACCTTCCCCCCCAGCAGCGAAGATGAACCAACACAAGCCTCGCGAGTCGTGACGACCGTCGCCCGCACCCCCGCCCGCGCCCTCTCCCTGGCGAGCCGCATCCCCCTCCCCGCCACGCCCGCCGAGATGGCCTCGGCCGTCGACCGCGGCACCGTCGCCGTGCGCGAGCGCGTCGCGACCCTCTACCAGGATTCGGGCATCACCGAGGCCAGGCAGGCGGCGCGCGAGTCGCTGTCGACCGTGTCGGCGATCCTCCTCTCGGTCGCCACCTTTGAGCTCTACTATCTGCGCCCGGAGCTGCTCCCCGACCGCTACGCCTTCACCATCCCGGCCCTCAAGTTTCTCGGCACGGCCGAGCACCCCGTGCTGATCCCCGACGCCTTCGCCCTGCTCACGGCGGCCTTCTGGAAGCCCGCGCTGACCTGGCTGCTGACGAGCCTGCTGCTGCCGAGCCTGTTTGGCTACTTCTTCAACCTCAGCGCCGCGCACGCCCACTCGCCGTCGGGCCGCGGCCGCCCCGCCCGCGTCACCCAGCCCGAGTACGCCGTGGATCCGCTCATGTTCAGCATCACCAAGGCGCTGGCGACGTACGTCGTGTACGCCCAGGGCGTGACGCTGGGCGGGCTGATTGACCCGAATTCCGTGGCGCGCATCAACTCGGCGCTGTACAGCGGGTGGAAGGGCGCGCTGGTGGGGACGGCGGTGACGGGTCTGGCGTCGGTGTACGATGCCGTGCTGAAGAAGTGATGGGCGTCGTCTTGTGCCTTGGTTCTCGATGGTCATGACGTTTCATTTTATATCTCCATTCTTCTCCTGGCATGTGGCCATGCGTATATATCTTCTCGGCGGCGTTCCGTACGAGGCGGGCTGGATTGGTCGACTTGTTGGATGTCGATAATTGCCGCCGCATTTCTTGTCTGGGGACGGGCCTGGAGTAGGGAGGGTTGGCTGGAGGCGGGCGCGCGGCGGCGACGGCGGCGTTCAAGGCGTTTTCTCTTGGCTTATATTTCGGAGACACCGCTGGGTTGTCTCCGGTCTGTCTTGGTCCCCCTTGATATGCCCCCTCTCTGCACCTGGTCGATATATCCCGGCGGCTCACGATGACGCACCAAGGGAATGGGGAAAGGGAGGGGGATTACTTTCAACTGGGTCCGATGGAGGGTTCCTTTCGATACCAGGTTCTGTTATTTCACTCGAGCAAGGCTTCTTGGATACGAGGGGAGGGCGACAGCTGGATGGAAAGGGAGTGATTGGGACAGTGAGAATCGGGTGGACGTCTGGTTCTGGTCGGTGGGACAACACGGAGCAGCATTTGCTGAGGATGGGAGCGGTTGGTTGGTTTGCGTTGGCCGGTTTTTATATTGAGAATTGATTGCGCTTCAGTTTCGAAATTTGGTATGTTTCCACTGCTGGGTGTTGAAAGCCGCCGTCCAAAATGTTTGCAGGTTGACACGCCGTCCCGTGCGTGGACTCGCGTCCCGCCCTCACCACCGGCGGCTTGCCACGGCGTTACCGTCGGAGGGGTTCATTTAGTGGGGCATCCCCCCATCTCACCCCCATCCATCTCTCACTCACACTCTCACTCACACTCATACAACCTCACTCACCTCCAACAAAACCACTTAATCACATCCCACGTCACAAACAACCTACCCAGAGAAAATACCATCAAGACAAAAATGGCGGCCCCAGCTCCCGCTGGCCCCCTCACCCCGGCCCAGCTCGCGGCCTTCGACCGGGACGGCTACCTCCTCCTCCCCTCTGCCCTCTCCCCCTCCCTGGTCACCTCCCTTCTCTCGGAAACCACCCGCCTCCTCTCCACCCTCGACATCACCACCCACCCCCTCACCCAATTCCGCGCCGGCGACGACGACCACGTCGGCGACGCCTACTTCCTCTCCTCCGCCACCAACATCTCCTTCTTCCTCGAGCCCTCGGCCTTCTCCCCCGGCCCCTCCCCCACCCTCCTCTACCCGCCCGCCCGCGCCGTCAATAAGATCGGCCACTACCTGCACGCCCTCTCCCCGCCCTTCGCCTCCCTCCTCGACTCCACCCCCACCCCAACCCCGGGCAACGCCGTCCCCGTCGCCGGCGTCGCGCGCCAGCTCGGCTTCCGCGACCCCCGCGTCCTGCAGAGCATGGCGATCCTCAAGCAGCCCGAGATCGGCGGCGCGGTGCCGCCGCACCAGGACAGCACGTTCCTGTACACGGACCCGCCGTCGGCGGTGGGGTTCTGGTACGCGCTCGAGGACGCGACGGTCGAGAACGGGTGTCTGAGTTTCCTGGCGGGGAGTCACCGGTGGGCGGGGATCGGGAGGCGGTTGGTCCGGAAGGAGGGCGGGGGGACGGAGATGGTGGAGAATACGGGGGCGAGGTTCCCTAGGGGGGAGGGGGGCGGGGTGGAGGAGGAGGGGGGGGAGTATACCGTCGGGGAGGTCAAAGCCGGGACGTTGGTGTTGATTCATGGGAATTTACTGCACAAGAGTGAGGCGAATACGAGTGGGAAGGGGAGGGTGGCGTATACATTCCACGTCATCGAGGGCGAGGAGGAGTATGATGGGCGGAATTGGTTGCAGCCTGGGGACGAGGGGTTTACAAAGGTGTTTAAGGATTAGGGACGGGCGGTCATGGGCGTAATGAAGGTGCCGGGAAGCATATGGAGACTAGACACGTCCAGTTGCCATTGAGAGGGTATTTTGAAGCATACACAACAAGATCTCCTTAAATTCGTTTATCAGGGTGCCTCTCCGAGCCATAATCGCCATCCCCCATGCCAAACAGATGCCCCATACGCCACGCATAATCTCCGAAATCACCATGTACATGACCGTTACCGTTACCGTATACACCGTAACCACGACGCCCATCGCCAACAACAAACAAATGCCTCCCTCACAACTCCGGATCCGCCACAAACCTCTCCTTCCCCCTCTTCACCAACCTCACGGGAACCCTCTGGCCGTGAAACTTGAGCGTCACAATCGCCGCCGCGGCGCTCAGATTATCCCGAGCACTCTTCTGCGCCTTGGCATACAGCCTCCTCCTCTCCTCGGCCCCCATCCTCTCAACCTCGTCATCCGTCGCCCACTCGTCCACCGCCAGCTCGATGCTGTACCGCTGAAATATGACGGGCAGCGCAGCCACCAGCTCAACGACGGCGATGCGGCGCCCCAGACACGACCGCGGGCCGTCGCTAAAGGGGATGAAGCTGCCGCGCACTGGCCGGAAGAGCGACGCGCTAACGTCGCTGCCCTTGAAGCCGCCGTAGTCGTCTCCGTCATCATGGTCCGCGGCGCCCGTCGAAGCGGCCGTCGATGTGGCCGCGTCGCGGTACCAGCGCTCGGGCACCCAGTCCTCGAGGTCCGTGGGCTTGCCGGTGATCTCGCTGGGTCGCGTCGGCCACCACCGCGGGTTGCGGTGGACCGAGGAGGGCAGGATGTTGATGCTCAGGCCCGACGGCATGGGGTGCGTCACACCGTCGGTTGTGATGGTCTGGTCGGCCGAGGCGGACACGATCTTGGGGATGGTCGTCACGGGCGGCATGGTGCGCATCGTCTCGTTGACGGCGGCGCCGACGTGGCTGGCGAGGAGGGCGTTGATGTGGGATTCGTACTCCCAGGTCGAAGGGTCCGTGTCGCCCAGGAGGGTGTCGACGTCCTGCTGGAGTCGGCGCTGCGCGGTCGGGTTGGTGGCAAGCTGGATGAGGGTAAAGTGCATTACGTTGGCCGTTGTCTCGTGCCCCGCGAGGATCATGATGAAGGCGTTGGAGATGATCTCGTCGTCGGTGAGCTTGACCGTCGTGGTTGGCTTCTCGCCGTAGGCTGATCGCACCAGTCCACCCATGATATCCATGCCCATGCGCTCACGCTCGCCCCGTTGGACCTCGCCGATCTTGTCGTTCAGAAAGTTGCGCATGTACTTTTGCCAGTTCTCGCGGGATGTGTAGCCGTGCTGGGCGAACTGGAAGGGCAGGTACTTCATGATGGGGGCAGGGATGAGCAGGATGGCGAGGATGTGGTCCATGACGCCGGCGAGCGAGCTGGCAAGAGACATGGTGTAGCCGGGCGCGGGTTCGAGCTGGCCGTACTTGCGCAGAATGGGGTCATCCGTGAGCTTCTGGCCGGGCCAGATGAGGCGCAGTCCAAAGCCGATGTAGCCGATGATGTTGAGGGCCCAGCGCATCGTGTCGTGCTCCAGAGTCAGGATGGTTTCGCTGCTGTCGTTGTCGCTCTTGTCGCCGCTGAACCAGTGGCTTAGCATGCCGCGGGTCTGATCGATGGCCTCGACGTATGTGTGGGCGGCATTCTTCTCGTTGAAGCTCGAGGCCGTCACCTTGCGGTGCATGCGCCAGACGGGGCCCTCGGTGCTCACGACGTTCTGGCCAAACATGGAGATGAGCGAGTACCGCGCAATGTCCTTGGGGAAGGCCTCTCTCCGCGTCATGACCTGGCTGATAATGTCGGCGCTTTGCGTGTAGCAGACAATGTCATCGGGCCCGACGACTATGACCGTCTCGCTTCCGGCCCAGTCGAAAAAGGCTTGGTTCGTGGTGAAGGACCAGTCGCGGAGCATTGGACTGCAGACGTATAGGCATCAGTTACGGTTCCTCAAGCTCGTCGGGAATCTGCCATGGTACGAACATGATGCGCCCCTCCCACCAGGACTTGGGAAGACATTGTATTATGGGCAGCCATATCCCGCTGGTGAGTTGCCAGACGACGTTCAAGGGGTGGATGGCTGAAGAGCAGACGCGTCAGTACGGAGGGGTTTCCAGCACAACACCCAAGAATCCCAAGAGAGACATACGATAGACATAGTATGGGAAGCCCGTCTTTCGCGCGATGGCAGTATTCCGTCGCAGGGCGGCGATGTATCCCGCGACGCACCCGCCCGCCACCAGCCAGAGGGCCACGCCGATTGTCGACACCATGATCGACCAATGTCTGTTGGTAGCGTGTTTGTTTCGACGAGCTGTCAAGGATGGGATCGAGCGGTGTTTCCGGGTTTCGGTGTTCGGGGACGATCAGGCCGGGCTATCCGTTTGCTTCTCGAGGGCGGAGGTTGTGTTTCGAGCGAGGGGAGGGGGAGACGCGGATTGATCAGACGGAGCGGACGAGACCGGCTCGATCATGGGTATTGGGTAGGTAGGCAATGATGCTAGGAAAACGACGGTGTCGTGTAAAGATGTGGCAGCCATCTCTCAATCCGGGTCGCTTCCATGGGCGAGTTGGGGTCGCAACGGGGGGGAGCTTGGGCCTTTGGTGTGAGACACTGCTTGGTTGCGCATCGTTATCGGGGGGGGGGCTCGGGGGCTCGGGGGGCGGGCGTTGAAAGTTCCGCCCTCGTTTCCAATTGCTCTTTTCCCATCATCCAACAGGGAGATGGACGATGCTGTGACCCAATCTGGGTCTTGGCGCTTCCATTGCAACGACAATTCTTGGTGCGCCCATGAAGGCGAGCAAATATCAAAGTGGAAAAAAGGATTCAGTATGCCAAGCCTGTTTGTGATGTTGACGCTGACGACACTCTCCATCATCGGTCCAGACTCCAAACCTCCACCACCGGGGCCAACTTCCCCACGGGGAGGGTGCGGGCTCTCCATTCGAGTCTCCCCCACCATGATGAAACAGTGGACCAAGGCGCCGTGGCCGGCGACATCAACATCAAAACAAGCATCGCTCCGAGCCCCGGAATATGGCAAAAGGTCACGACCCGTCATCGTCGTCGTTGGTGCCGAGAAGTCGCGATCCCAAGATCGCAAAATGCAAAGGCGGGTTCACGGCATCCAGCACAGTACGAAGTAATCCGTACCGAGTCCGGCTAAACCACCTGAATATGTCTGCTGCGGCTGCGGCAGACTTTCCTACTCTCCCACTGTGCAATACACAGGACGGGATGCTCGCAACCATCGCCAACATCCTGCGTATAGGGAATCTCAAGCGACGTGCAGTCAGCCGGGAAGACCCGTCAGACTCCCATCGCCAACCCAACCAGGCATGTACATGAGTCGCCATGCTCTCCCCGTCGAGGTTGGGATGACTTGACTGAACTCTTTGCTGTCAGCTCGAGTTGAGACTGTGGGTGTGTCGGTATCATATATGCAGCTCGGCCACGGAAAAAGATTGACGCAGGAACCCTATTCCCATCTCGCCTCGAGATCATCACCATTTCCATCTCTTGACCGCATCGCCATCTCCTCTGAAAGATTCTCCAAAAACCCATCTTATGTCAGCATTGAAGTTCAAGAAGAACATTTGGTCGAAAGGACAACGCTCGATGAGATCAAGGGCCGCTCTTGTCACAAAGTTGGGACGACTATGGTGACGGAGGGGTGTGACGGTCCGAAAGACTGACTCAGAAGTGTGGTGATTGTCACATACCTGGTGAGGTCAAAAGAAGTGTTTGGATGGTTGTTTCAAGACGAGACTCGGAGCAGTAGCCCTTTGGACTGTTAATTCTGTGTAGCTCGCCCTCAGCGTGCTGTTTGAATAGTAGTTGGACCTCGAAACTAACGAGTCAGGCAGTGTGACACCTGGCCACAGGAGTATCACCATTAGTCCAGTCTCCCATCTCGAGCTCACCTCCCTTCCGCTATCCACAGACCTCACCCAGTCATGCCTGATATCCCCGGAGATGTGAGTGCTGCCCGCTCGCCCTAGAATCTCTCTTCCTCGCTCGCCACCCGTCGTCCCGTGGCTCGTCTGACACCCCTTCCTGACACCCTTCCTCTCGTCACAGATTACTCCCTTCGTCCACGCCACGATCCCAGGGCCTCATCTCCGCCACCCCCTCCAGATGCCCATCACCCTGAGTCCCACCGTCTCTCTTCCTCCGTTTCCACTAACCAGCCCTTCTAAAGATGTCCATCCCCGTTCAATGCCAAGACCACCAATATCTCCATCCCGGGTTCCGTCCCCGCAAGCCATGTTCTCAAACACCCATCTCCCCGGTCATCGACTGGCAACTTCCGTTGACACAGACAGGTGTGGCCGCACAACCATCGTCGCAACGTTGAGACGAGCCAGGATGCTGTTGACCTGGGAAACCAAAGCCGTAAGACCTTCCGCAGGTTCAACCCACATCACGTCCCCCTCCCTCTCCCCGGAACGCACCTCCGGAGAGAACTTCCATGTCCATGTCCCGCACCCCAATACGCCTTCAATGCTCCAATTCCGCGGGTGGTTTCGATTCGAGATGGGGAAACTTCATCGTGATCCTGGATCTGCTTGACCGGATGTTGGCGCGGAATCGATGCGGGGGGGGGGGCAAAGGATCTGTACGAGCCCAACGACAGCCCTTCGGTCGAGGTCGAAGTAGCATCGGTAGGTACTCGAGGGTTTGTTCTCAAGTTTGGGATGGGCTCCCCTCCATCGAGAATCACCTGATCCGCGCCTTCCCCCCCCCAGAGCCGCGCCCCCATGCCGGACCTCGTGCTTCATACCTCATCAGCAGGCATGGCATCCGCGAAAGCCCACCGAGCCATGGTCCCGAAGAAGGCCCCGAAGAATGACCTAGAACCCACGCCGAAGTCGAGAACCAACGCGAAGGGAAGAAAGACGGTGGCCAATTGAAGGTGGATCAGACCTTGGTCCCGGCTGGCACCCCCCCTCCGATCCAATCGTATCAACCCGCACCCCTCCCTTCTCCTCGCCCCTCAACCCTCTCGTGGCTCGGCCCCCCCTGCTATGTGTCCTTTCTGTGTTTGCCTTGATACCGAGGTACCTGGTGGCTCATGGCATCATGGACGGTAGCTGGCACGATGGAGTTGCCACACGCCGGGGCGTCTGTCTGTATGCACCTCTTGGTGTTTTCACCCTCGGTACACGCCCATGAGCACATCTGGTACTGTACCGGTACTGGGTATGTCCCCTCTACCTGCATGGGCCGACTTTGTATCGGCCGTTGTCTCCACTGACTCACGACAACAGATGCCGGGCGGCAATGACGGCGGTAGGGACGGGGAGTAGTGGACAAGCACCAGAAGACGAGACTCTTGGTGATGTACACGGGCAGATGTTTTGTTTCAAGAGAATGTATTCATCCCTGATTCTCAAATCTATGGAAAGGGACTCTAGGCCGCTGTCAACTTGAAAGCAAGAAGGTTGATATTCTTCCAACGCTCTCTCTGCGTCGAGACGAAGGAAGGTATCCCTATCTCCAGCCCAAAAGTGTGTCGAGGACCGCCCAAGAGGGCAACAAGACCGCCACTGCTCGACCTGACCAGAGCAAGCTCAGAATCTATCCCATACCTCATATCCTTCGTCATCCCTGTTCCCCAATCCGTGATACCCCCAACGCCACAAGCCAACACCCCAATCATCACCATCCGCCATCTCGTAGCTGTTTCCCGTCATCCCAATGCCTCAACACCATCATCCATCTCTCGTGACCGTCAGTCATCCATAGTAATACAACATCCCAACTCCCAACGCCGCAAGCCGCGTAGATAGGTGAACACCAAGCTGATCACCAACGGCTCCATCCGTCCAGCGTCACAGGCCACGAAAAAAAGAAAGGTAAAGTACAAGACTCAATACAGGATTAGGTATGCTGTCGCAGAAAAAGCACGAAAATTGCCGCCGCCGTAAAGGCGAACGAGCCGAAAACGCAGAGAATATGAAATGAAAGAAAGCATCGCAGACCCCAAACCCATCCTCCATCCTTTCCCAACCCCCCCCGCCGCCCCGTTGCCCTTCCAAAGACAAAACCCAACTCCTTTACCGGTGCGAAAACGCCGCGCTGCTCAAAACCAGTCCCTGGGGTATTTTGTTTGACTGTCGCCCTCCATTTTTTTCCGGAACTCCCAAAACTGTGCCGACCGAAGGAGGGGGACAAAAGAAAATGCTAAGTAAATAGCGGAAGGGTGGGTGGTGGGTGGACGCCCAAAGGGCAAAGGGAAGAAGAACCAAGGTGAACAGGGCCGGCCGATAGGTGGGCAAGTTTGTCGTCGCCAGCGGGATGCTGCCAGAGAGAAAATAGGCCATATCCCGTGGTCGTGTGCCGAAGTGCTAGCAACTGTTTTGCCTGCCCGGCCCCTCGGCGATGGACCGCAACCGGATTAGTTGCGGTATTGGCGGAGGTCGGGGTCGATGTCCGATTCGCCATCCGCACCATACGCCTCGGTGGTCATCAGTGGTATCTCCGCCTGAGCCGAGCTGTTGTATTGCGACATCGCCGCGGGCGGGGAGACACGTGGTCCGTTGCGGCTCTCTTGGTAGAGGTGCTCCTGGCAGATGCCCTGCTGCGGCGCAGGTCGAGAGGGAATCGCGCCGCGGTGGACCCCCTGGAAGAGACGGACCTGCTGGCCCTGCGGCTCTGCGGTCTCCGGCGCCATTGGGTTGTGCCACTGGTTGATCAGATTGCGCACCTGCGGCACCGGGAGAAGCGGGGGCAAGTCCTGTCCCCCGTAGAGCCAATTCTGCTGCTGGGCGGGCGGGGCCGTATTGTACGAAGACTGGGGGGCATAGGACTGGGCACGGTGGTGCGAAGGCTGGCCGGGGGGGGCAAAGGACTGGGCAGGGTAGTGTTCCGAAGCCTGGAGGTAGTTACGATGGGAACCCGGGCTATAGCTCAGCTGGGGATGGGCTCCCCCGGGCAAAGGTCCCGCGGCGAAGGTGGGCTGGAAACCGGGTCGAGGTCCGGACATGGAGTGAGACTGGGCATGTCTCGGGTAGGGAGGCGAGTAGGTGCCGTAGCCTGAGATGTTCTCCGGCTGGTCGGGTGCTCCCATGGTCGAGAGTCCCGCACCGTTCATGGCCGTGCGCTCGGGTGGAGGTCCGGGCATGGAGTGAGACTGGGCATGTCTCGGGTAGGGAGGCGAGTAGGCGCCGTGGCCTGGGATGTTCTCCGGCTGGTCGGGTGCTCCCATGGTCGAGAGTCCCGCACCGTTCGTGGCCGTGCGCTCCGCGGACGTGTCTCTGGTATGCGGCGTGTTTTTGACTCCCGGAGTTGAGCCAAATTGGAAGCGGGCGCGCTTCCTAGCCGGAGCCTGGCCTTGGTCGTCGTCGCCTTGGTCGTCCGTGTCGGCGCCCGGGAATACAGGAAGTACATTGACGCTATTGTTCCGGCGGACGGGAAGAGGCGCGATGGGTCTGGTAAGTGCTGTAGCACTCGTCGACTTTGTTTGCCTATGCTTCTTGGGAGCATCGGCGGAATTCTTGCGCTTGGATGCTTGGTCGTTGGATGGGTTAATGACTCGGAAGGCAGGCAAAACTTCGATATCAGGCATGTCGCTCCGAATGCCATCCGCTATCTCGAAGCGGATCCGAAAGATGACCCGCATAATCTCTTGGGTCGAGAACTGCCGATCCTCCAAGACGAGGTTCCTCAGCCAGCCATCAATTGCATTCGCCGGATGACTGCCAGTGGGTTTGGAACCCTTCGCGATCTTCTCAATTCTGTCTGGCCTGAACTCGTTGCGCTGTCGGACCTCGAGTTTCCAGTGGTCAATCACTGGACCGTCGGACTTTCGCTCGTTTATGTCAGACCAGAGCTGACATTTCCAAAGGTCGAGCTCAACAAGCTCGGCCTGGATCGTCGGGTACTGGTCGCCGTACTTGTATCGAATGCGCTGGTAGTGCTTTCTGCAGCCGATGACGTAGATATACTGGGGCAGTGCCCGAGTCTCAGTCTTGTTGCGCCCAAAGAAGTGCGATACAACCTTGCGGTCGGGAACCTTGCCGCTGGCAAGAGGTTCATCATACACGCACCCGCCGGTGTGGAGGGCAATGGGAGCAATTGCGCAGGTGACCTCCGACGCCTCGATATCTCTGATCGCTGCGGCCTTCATGTCGTCCAGCTCCCACTGGCGAACCTGCCACTTGTCGGCAAAGGTCAGGTTCTTGTTCGTTATGTAACTGGGATCGTGGCTCAACGACACGTCGTTGCGAACGGCTCGAGTATAGTAATCCTCGGGGCGCGCGGGCGGTCCGGTGCCATGATGGGTTGAGCTAGGACATGCTGTTAGTACATGTAGGTAGTGGCTTCTTCCAAGGGTGGCACGTGATCCAGGGCCGCGAGGCACGTGATTTAGGGGCTCGGTGCTCGATGAGGACGCTTGGCCTTCTGGAGAACCAACAAGAGATGGTGAGGGGAGGGATGGTGCACTTACTGTGACATTTCGTGCGCAGTCTCCAGGCGCAAGATGTGGTTGTAGTTCTTCTCCGGTCCAGAGCCAGGCTCAGGCTGCGATCCGTACGACGAATATGACGTTTGTCGGGAATGTTCGCCGGACGCGCTGATGTACGAGTCGTGAGAAAAGGTTGTATCCACGGTATCCTGCGAGTCGGATGGCTTGTGGCCTTTGGTGGGGGTGGCCTCGCAGTTGGGAGAAGTGAAGGTCTGCGCGCCAGAGTGGTGCTCGCAGTTGGGAGAAGTGAAAGTTTGCGCGCCAAAGTTGTGCTCGCAGTTGGGAGAAGTGAAGGTTCGCGCGCCAGAGTTCTGGTGAAGGTGATGCGAACCCAAGTACCCGCCAATCGAATTTGACCGGCCAGAGTTGGGCGGGCCAGAGTTGAGCGGACGGGCAGAGTTGAGCGGGCCAGAGTTGAACGGACGGCCAGAGTTGAACGGACGGCCAGAGTTGAGCGGGCCAGTTGTGATCGATTCACCAAAGTTGAGCGGGCCAGTGTTGATCGATTCACCAGAGTTGGGCGGGCCCGAGTTCAGGTGATCATGTGAATTCCGCCGGCAAGCGTTCAAGACAGAATCTTGACGAAAAGTCGATATGGAATTATGTCCCCTTGGGATCGAATCGCCGGACCCCGACGCCCTCCTTGGAAACGAAAAATCGTGGCCACTCCATGGTGTCCTCGTCGCTATGGGAGCATTCCGTCCTCTGGCCGCGGTGCTTCCTTGGGACGACCTCAGAGGGGGGGCGGGTGCGGAAGGGTCCATGTCGTTCAACAATGAGTCGACATCCATTTTGGCGGTTGAGTCTTGTTGGTGCGTTTGCTGTTGACCCGGTCGTTAGTCGCGACTCGTCTCTTGACAACCTTCTGAAGGGCAAGGTGGCGGGAGATCTTCCGCCTTATGACAGTGATCACAACTTCTGACGGGATGGTCAAAGTGCGGGAGCAGGACAAGGGATCGCCCTTGGGAGAGGCCTGTCGACGGGATCGACGTTTGAGACTCGCACTGACTGTCCCCCACGGACGAAGAAACACCCGAAACACAACATATGCCGGGAGAGCGTCTTGCTCTTGACGGCAAGGAAACGTGAGCCGACTCTTGCAAAGTTCCCAGGCCCGTGGATGGGAGGTAGGGGAGGGGGGTGGGCAAGACGAAAATAGCATCTGAACGTACTTGTGGCTTGCCTGAAGTGAGGAATGCTGGGTGTATGGGATGAGAGGTAGCTGAAGGCACACCCTCCAGTACCTGTTATATATTTGAAAAAGAGATGGCGGTAGGCTGGTGTGCCAAAATATATTCAGTCGCCAAAGGAGCACGTGCAGACGCACGCAGAATACCTAATGCACATGCATCCTGTGTAGGTAGGTACCTGAGGTAGACACGCAAATATATTCAAAGTTGAGAGGAATCTGCTCATGTCAATAACTGCTGGGGCTGATGGAGTTTGGTCGTCTGAACACCAGCTCGGGCGGCAAAGAGAGAAGAGTGAAGAGTGAAGAATTGCGGCCCCTGGGCTCCCTGGGTTCATCTGGACTCCGGAGCCTGGTGGGCAGGCGCCGGGAATATCCAGGTGACCAGGTCCAGGAATCCAGAGGAGGTGAACCCTACTGCGTAGATCCTGGATCCCGGATCCAGAATGCTCGGCCCTGTTTGCACATCGCTGTTGCAGCTCCAAGGACATCGGTACGTGATGTGTAGCACGTTCGTTTTCGACGCTCTGGAAGCGTGCCCATTCGCCAATGCCACTCGTCTTGCCGGGGAGGGTCCCCAATCGAGGCAGCCGCGCCCATGGAGAAGAGGCGACCCGGGCACCGAGGGGTGGTGGTGGGCGCAACCGTGGTCTATCTGGGGGGGGGATCTACGAACTGAGACGGCGGTACGGGCGTGAAACTCGTATGCATTGATCGGTTCCAACGGATACCGAGGGCGACGTCGGCGGCGACATGGGGAAGGTTGCTGTGCTCGGGACCCAGGGCAGCGTTGCGACTGCACTGTGCTGCATGATGATGACTAGGGTAGTGGGGTATCAGTATCAAGCTTGGTATGTACGGATACTGGAAGTGCAGGCGCAGAAACCTAATGTTTGGACCTGATGGTCCAGTCGCATCAAACCGTCAACTGCGCAAGTTCAACGAGTCTGCCACCCAATTGCCGAAACAGTGGGGCTCCCGCAGCGAGGCACACCTCTCATGGTGGCGAAGGCGAAGGCGAAGCAACCGAGAGAACCGGCAGCGAGGGCTGGAGAAAGCTATGGCGATAGCAATGATGCGCTCCTTGTTGAACCGGACATGGACGACGTTGAGGTGAGGTCGAGTCGCGAGTCGCGTCTGTGCTCCGTTTCAACCCTGGGCCATGCCAAGCCCTCGTTACCTACCTACGCTATAGTCACGTGTTATGGCTCAAGATATCGACCAGGGACCCCTTCCTCGCACCCTTGGCATCCTTAAACCGACGACATAATACATTGAACGGAGACGGGACAGACAGACATCAACAATCCGACGGCACCAATTCATCATGGATAGAAACTTGATGCTGATGCAGCGATGTCGAGCTGCCATCTCCAACATCGCGGCGCCTTTTTTTCCCTTTCTTTTTGCGCCGTTGCCCGATCCCGAGAGCCTGACACAGGGGACCCAGCTTGACGGCAGCCAAGCTGTCTCTCTTGGTGTTTCAGAGGGACCAGGCGCCGTTTGACGTTTCCTCTTGCATGGGTGGGGGTGTACACATCAATCGAGATCGGGTGGCGCCGCGCATCAATGGGATATATCCATCAACCCCCTCGGAGCATCATCCATGGGTTTCGACTCGCGGCTCTCCGAGAAAACCGGGTAGCGCCATCTCCCACATCAACAACTACCGAGTACGACACTCTCCAAGCCAGTCAATCGACAAGCCGTGCCCCGATCGTATTTCCCATCGGTGCGAGGTCTGGTGCATATCAGTCTAGGTAGGTAGGTACCCATGACTGCGTCTGCACTGTCAGTTGCCGAACCACCCGCCCTGCCGTTGGGCGGCCCACGACATAAGGTTTCGAGGCTCGAAGCAATCGAACATATGCAACCGGACAGCGCAGATCACGTACATGGCCCATGCGATGAAAAGAAATATTTCATGTACAGGATGGCTGGCGAAAGCGGGGCAGTCAGCCCATCGCCGACTTTCCCCCGTCTCGTCCTCAACTGCATAGGTATCGTCTGGGGGCAAAAGAAATGTCAACTTCATGGAAATCTCCAGGCGTTGGGTCGTCTCTGCTACTCTGGCGATGGAACCGCACTCTTTGGCGCGGGCGACCCTGGCTCCAGGCCAGTCAGGGAAAGGACAGATGCCGGGCAGTAGGTTGGTTTTCTTGTCCCATGTCCATACTCCGGTCTGTTCTGAGAACGGCATCTTGCCCAGCGACACCAATGCACCCAGGCCCCCCAGCAGTACCTGCGTGCCAAAAAACATTCAACCCCAAATAAGAGACTCGACGAGCCGCCCTGTCCGATGTCATCAACGACTGTCCCCTCGGAAAGCGATGAATGGATGAGGGGCCCAGGCTTGCGAGCAGACCGGCATGCTTCGCGAAAGCAGCTGGTCGGTCGATTTATTACCGGGTAAGGAATATCCGAGTCCCGTTGACAAAGATGGACTGGTAAAGTCCGATACTGTCGTCGAAATAAGCTTCCAACGCAATCTCGCCATCGAACACCCCGGTTGTGGCACCCCATCGATGATCGAATCGCCAAGCAGCACCCCGAGCCCTGCCCAATTAAATCTCAGAAATCTGGATGCCAGTCTGAATGCTTGTGATCTCGGGACTCGGTTCTCGGGCCATGTCGTGCCTCCCATTGTCAACCATGATGCAGCATTGGTGGCGCAACGACCAGACATGTCCTGTCGGAACATGCCGTAGAACCGACGAGACAGCGATTAGGAGAGCTGTCCAGAGTCTCGGCGCATCGGGAACAGCTGGCTACCGAATCCTCTCCCAGATGCCCACTGGACTACCTGTGGCGGGTGCTTCGGCCGCCATTGCCCCCGGAAGCCATGAAGAAGCAGGCAATCCTGAGACGAGCACCTTGGTTTGTCCCTTTACGGGAACCGGTTGCATTGGACCCTTTTGATGATCAAGGTATTGCTTACAAGTACCACCAGTTCGCCGCCCACGGCGTGCCTATCAACGGGCTTTGCAAGATAGGTAGGTAGGTAGTTTGCGTGCGCTCAACTCTCTCCCAAACCTAGGGGAAGGCATTCGCAAGGGCAGGTATCTTCGAAAGCAACTCGGGATATATGCGAAAAGCCCCCGAGAATGCGCATCCCGTGAAATGGGGTCCCGAGACGGCCCAGCCTGTGACCAGGCTCAAAATCATCGTCCCCATTGCGCCTGTCCTTTTACTTGCATCGTTTAGCAAAAGACATTGTAAATGCTGTTTACCTACCCCTTTTCTTGGCAACTTACCACCTGTATATTTGGGGACGTTTAAGCCACGACCTCCTACATGTACACGCCATCAATGCTAGGATAACGACAGATGACGAATAGGCGGCTGGATCAAGCCCGACTGGGAGCCTTTCAACCTTATAAAAATCGTTGGTTGTGCTCCCAATGCTGCATCTTACATCTCATCCCCTCCAGGCCACCGCCCCCTGCTGAGCTTCAGGGCGTTCAAGGCCTGGGAATAACTTTGCCGAGAGTGTGTAAGGCGGTGAAGGAAATGGCCCCGCTTATTGTCGGTCTAGGCATGTCAACGGCCTTTTGCTAGCGCCCCCCGAGCGCCCTCGGTCTTCGGCTCACCCACGGAAAAAAAGAGACCAATCGATAAGCGCTGAACGGCGCCTATCGCGATAACACGGCGGTGGCACGATGCAGGTGCCCCGCAGCGCAAGGGTCCAAAGGTCCAAAATTTTGACGATTTTTTTTTGCCGTGGCCCGCCCGTGGTCGGCTGCCCCTCCAAGATTGCGTGGACCATCCAGCGACACTTATCCGGCCTGGGCTTCAGTTTGCCCGGGATCTCTGTCATAGGGGGTACTCACCATCGCCACCGCTCTTCTTCTGCTCTGGTCACCAACTGTCCGCCATGGATGTGAATCTCTAGTCCCTATCATACATTCCCCACCGACCCCCAGTCTCTCGCCCGGCGGCCCTCCTGCATCGATCCCAACGAGACCAAGACGTCCCGATCTCGGCCTCACCCTTTGACACATTGTGCAATTCCCTCTTGGACGATTTCCCCGGACACCCTCCGTCAAACAACAAGATGTGTGGCATTCTCGGGTTGATTCTGGCCGACACGGCGTCGCACACTGCCGATGCATCCGCCGACTTGCACGAGAGTCTGTACTACCTCCAGCATCGTGGCCAGGATGCCTGCGGTATCGCTACCTGTGCCGAGGGAGGTAGGGTATTCCAGTGCAAGGGCAATGGCATGGCGGCAAAGGTTCGCAGTCCCTGGGCGATGGTATCGTCACTTCGTGGGTTGACAGACAAACCAGGTCTTCGAGGACGGCAAACGCGTTATTGACCTTCCCGGATACATGGGAATCGCTCACCTCCGCTATCCTACCGCCGGTACAAACTCTGTACGTATATACCCTCATGCTGCGTCTGCCGCCAGCAAGTACTAACCGCATTGTCACACCAGAGCGCCGAGAGCCAGCCCTTCTATGTCAACTCGCCCTACGGCATCTGCTTCGCCCACAACGGAAACCTCATCAACGCCCCGGAGCTGCGCAGATACCTCGACAAAGAGGCTCACCGCCACGTGAATACCGACTCGGACAGCGAGCTCATGCTCAATGTCTTTGCCAACGCCCTCAACGAGACGGGCAAGGCTCGTGTCAATGTCGACGACATCTTCAGCGCCCTGTCTCAGACCTACGAGAGGTGCAAGGGTGCCTGGGCCGCCACTGCCATGATCGCGGGATTCGGAATCTTGGCCTTCCGTGACAGCAACGGCATTCGCCCTCTCTGCATTGGAAGCCGTGCTTCCGCCACCATCGAGGGGGGGATGGACTACATGCTGGCTTCGGAGAGCATCGCTCTTCGTCAGCTCGGGTTCAAGGACATCCATGATATTCTCCCCGGCCAGGCCGTCTTCATCCAGAAGGGAGGGGAGCCCCAGTTCCACCAGGTGGCTGAGCGCAACAGCTACTCCCCCGACATCTTCGAGTATGTCTACTTTGCCCGCCCAGACACCGTCATGGACGGCATCTCCGTCAACCGGAGTCGCCAGAACATGGGCGCCAAGCTGGCCGACAAGATCAGGGAGATTCTGGGCGAGGAGGGACTGAAGGAGGTGGATGTCATCATCCCGGTCCCCGAGACCAGCAATACGGCGGCCGCTGTGGTGTCCGAGAAGCTGGGCAAGCCCTTCTCCAACGGCTTCGTCAAGAACCGCTACGTCTACCGCACCTTCATCCTGCCCGGTCAAAAGGCCCGCCAGAAGAGCGTGCGTCGCAAGCTGAGCGCCATGGAGTCGGAGTTCAAGGACCGCGTCGTGTGCCTGGTCGATGATTCCATTGTTCGCGGCACTACAAGCAGGGAGATTGTGAGCATGGCTCGTGAGGCTGGTGCCCGTCGCGTCATCTTTGCCTCTTGTGCCCCACCTATCAAGCATCCCCACATTGTAAGTTGGCGAGGTCTCTGAGTTGAGTGTCATTTGGCTAACGAAATCCAGTACGGCATTGATCTGGCCAGCCCGCAAGAGCTCATTGCCCATGAAAAGACGCGACAGGACATTGCGAAGCACATCAACGCCGATGAGGTCATCTACCAGGACCTCAACGCCCTTAAGGAGGCATGTGCCGAGGCCTCGCCCGATGGTCTGATCAAGGACTTTGAGATTGGCGTGTTCTGCGGCACCTACAAGACGCCGGTGCCCGAGGGGTACTTTGAGCACCTCAACGACCTCCGCGGGACCAAGAGGAAAGAAGCCCCGACCTCCGAGGACTCAAAATCGACCCTCACAGGCAACAGCGGCCCTGTCCTCACCGGAACGACGGCCAATCTCCAAGTCAGAGGCGAGCCAGTGTCAAAATCAGTTCTTCGCAGCCCCGAGAACCGCGAAGATATCAGGTAAGCTCTCAACCCCCGTACTCCCGAGGTCAACGGATCGATGCTGACACCAAGGCAGCCTGCACAACATGGCGAGCAATGGCGGGAACTCCTAGACGATAGACCGAGGACGAAAACAAGATACCTTTTTTTCTTTTCTCGACCAGCGGGGAGTCAACCAGGGCGTGTCGCCTTTTCCTTTCGTCGGTATTTGCGCTTCTAGATACACAGATATGACTGGGCTGGGTGGCTGGATGACGGGAGTGGCTTACAGACAAAATTCTAGACCTACAACGGATAGAAACTGCATGGAGTAGGTAGGTAGGCGCTAGGCGGCGGGTGGGTATGCCTGACGAGGAAGCAAGGTGAGTAGCATCACTCTTACTCATTATTCCCTAAATAGGGTTGGTCAGGCTATAGACTGGACTTTTGGGTGGGTCCTTGTTTCTCGATGATGTAGGGTATACAGTGTTGCGCCGAGTTTCTGCTGGGTTTGAGGATGTGGTGACATGTCCGAGGCAAAGAATACAGGCGATACCATCTCTCTTGAGGTGTACCGACGGGATAATCGATCAAATACGCCCAAAGACAGGTTGTACCTGAACACATTGAACCCTCGGCGGAAGGCATGGTTTACAGTCCATCTAGATGTCGACTTTGAGGAGGGGATGTGGCAGATGCATGAGATGACAAGGGAGGAATGGGCGGGCATGGGGGGGGGCCAATGTGGTGTCTACGGTGGACTTCGACAGGATGAGAGGGAGGGAGGTGGGTTTGTGGAGGAGACTCGGATACTCAGGCTCGTTAGTAGTGTATATGGAATCACCGGGGCGAAAAACGACAACGACAATGACGGCGAGGGACTTTGACCATGAACTGGTAGTATGTCACGGGGAAAACCATGTCGCAACACTGCAATCTCCGGAAAAAAGTGATTCCTCGACATAGTTCAACAACTATATAACCGCCGGATTCCCACGCTGGTATCATAAACATAAGTCGAACCTCATAAACCATGCCCAGATTCCACCCCCACCCACACTCATATACCCATTAGAAAATTAAGTCCCCCATCCAGTATCACATCTTCGGCATCCAACGCCCTCCAAAAACAAAGCACCAAGATCACCCGACCTAGGCGGAATCGTCGGTGGACTTCTTTTTCTCGTCCAGGGGCTCCTCGACAGGAGCAGCAGCAGCCCTGGTGTCCACCTCGGAGGGAAGCATGTTGAGCCTGTCCTCGTCCTTGTCCATGCCGCGGAACTGCAGCCAGAACATGGAGCCACCAAACGCGGCCATGACGGCAACGACACCGTAGTTCCAGATGAGGTTGGGGTCCTTGGCGAGCGGCACGAGGGCGAAGCCGATGGCGCTGGCAATGGCGTTCATGAACAGGCAGACCGACTGGACGACGGAACGAAGGTTCTTGGGCGCCTTAGAGTGGGCGTACTCGAGCGACGTGATGGAGGCGAGCACCTCGGAGAAGGCGATGAGGACGTACGAGCCCGTCTGCGCCCAGACGCTGATGGACACGTTCTTGCACTTGACGGTCTCCTCGGCGTCAATGTAGCCAGACGCGTGGGAGCCGCACTCGCTCCTCTTGTAGATGTAGTACTGCAGGACGCAGGCCCAGATCATGGCGGCCGAGGCGGCGAAGTAGCCGGCGGCGATACGCTTCAGGGGGGTGGGGTTGAAGCGCATCTTGCGCATCGCCGGGTAGACGACGACGTCCATGAGAGGGACGAGAATGAGGAGGGAGAAGGGGTTCAGGTTGGTAAGAACGTCGTTGGGGACACCACCAAGGTGCATAGTAGCCGCCTGAGAGATGAGGTTGTTGTTGACTGGACCAATTTGTTAGTGTTGCGGCCCCAAGAGGTAGAATACGGTCAACATACTCTGGTTGTAGCAGATCCAGAAGAGAGGGTACCACATGAATACAGCGCAGGCACCGAAGCCGCGGGCAACCTCATCAACCCCTGCAAGGCGAGTTAGCAGTGGAAACGCGGGGAGCATCAAAGACGGGGGACTTACAAACGTCGCTAAAGGTCATCCACTTGGGCCTCATGGCAGGGTCCATCTTGGAGGGCTTGACGTTCTCCCAGAAGTCCTCGGCGTGCATGTTCCTCCACGTCTGAACAGGGTTGATGGACCAGCGGCCCTTGCAGGCAACCCAGAGCAGCTTCATGGCCTTGCCCAGGACAGAGCCCTCAGGGGCGACGCGCTTGTAGCGTCTGCGGCCCCAGAGCATGACCAAGGGGCAGAGGCAGAGCATGATCGTCGGCAAGGTGAAGGAGAGCCAGAAGCCGACGTAATACTCGCAATACACCATGCCGATCTGGCCAACCCTATCGAACAATAGGTGTTAGTAACTGCCGTATTGGGGAATGATCCTCTTTGTCGCGAGAGTCTCGGGAGCCGCGGGAGCCTTTGGGGCTCCCGAGACATACGAAAAGGGGAAATAATGACTCGGATTATACGTACAGGGCGCCGATGTTGATGAACATGTAGAAATAGTGATAAACTCGGCTTGCCGTGACGTTGGGATCGACAATGACCAGCTCGCCCGTGGGGAGCTTCTTGACAATCATGCGCTCGAGGTCGAGCTGCTCCACGATCAGAGGGTTGATGTTGGGCTTGAAACCGCCGGTGCCAAGGCCCATAAGGATGATGCCGATGATGAAAGGGGCCATGGCGCCGTCGGGGTTCTTGATGACGGGCGGCAGCGCAGACATGATGAGAATGATGTGGCCAATGATGCCAATGACGAGGGCGACGGCGATGGTCTTGAAACGGCCGAGGTAGGCGTCTGCGACATAGGCACCGAACAGGGGCATCGTGTACTGCCAGAAGGCATTGAAAGTGGTGAGGGCCGTCGAGGTCTGCTGCCCGAGTCCAAGAGCACCGGCCTGGCCAACTCCACCGTCGGCACCGGTTGTCGATCCAAAGGGGAGGGGGTGCTGGATGAAGTTGGTGAAAACAGCCGTCGTTCCATAGTAGGAGAACCGCTCGCACAACTCGACAAAGGCGATGGTGTAGATGCTCATGGGAATCTTGTCGGCGACGCGGCGAAGAGTCCGCAGCTCAACGTCTGTTGGTGACCTGCCATCCTCGTGGGCCTCGAGGCTGACGGTGCCCACATCCTTGTCGTCCATGGTCGTGTAGACGGGAGGCTCCTTGGCCAACTTGTCATCGGCGAAGAAGGTGGGCGCAGCGGCCGTGATATCCACGGGCTCGGCCGACATGTTGGGCGGACGCAAAGGAAGGCGGCCGGTGGCTGGCTACTGGGGGCCCGTCTGGTCGATCACGGACAGACACGTTGGATGGGGGTGTCTGGGGGACTGGTGGCGTGGTCGGCTGGAGATCTCGGGGGAGAGGAAGGAGAGACACAGGGAGAGTATATATAGAGGTGTCACTGTGGTCCCCGGGGCCGGGTTGGACCCCCTCCCATTACCATTCCTCCGGTTCGGAGAGTGGCAAGTGGCCCAGATGCCATGCGGGATGGGATGAACTCTCGGGGAACTGGTCGGTTCCCTGGATGGGAGTCGAGGGTTTGCTGGGTGGCGGAAGGCAGCTCTCGCCAGGAGGACCCGGTGCCTCGGTGTTGTGCCTGTCCGGACTCGACTCTGGACTGGACGGGCCACCAGGCCATTTCTCCAGTACAGGGGGCGAGCGAGTGCTTTCGCCTTCCTAATTCTCCTGCTTGGCGGGGACAAGTGTGCTGAGGAAGTCTGGTCGTTGGCTGTTGTCGGCTGTTGTTCTTTGGTAATGATCGTCAGGTCGATGGATAGCCCGGTTATAGCCCGGTGTCCTCCTCGCCCAGACCCAGGACGAGTTGCTCGATGAGGAAGGTCTTGGAGTGCTTGGTTTTTCTGGGTGGAGCCAGAGCGGAACTGGGGAACCAAGCAGCACAAGCACTTGCCTAGAAGGCAAAGGTACGCAGGCGGCTCCGACAAGCATCTTGAGTCGCGCTTCTCGGCTCCACACCCGGGCCAAGCGGCGGCATCGGCAGTGCGGAGGGCGGAGGGCGCTTGTTGTGGTCCTCCGGGGAAATTCAGGCGCGCGGAGTGGGTGCACGCAGTCCAGGTGAACGGCCAGTGCCGAGGTGAAGAGGCGAGGATATCTCGTCGGTCAAGGCTCCTCACCTGGGCGGTGGCCGGGCGAGATCTCTGGATTTGTCATGAGCGTCGGTCGAGTCATATCTCCCTTTTGGTCCTTGGATTGTTCATCGGATCCAATTGATGTTCACCGGGATGGTTGACTTTGGCGTTGATTCTCAGTCAACGTGGAATAGAATGCCCGTTTGTCACCACCGAGAAAAAAATTATGCTCTTGCCAAGACGAACTATCAAGCACGAACAACGGAGACAGCACGCTCCGATCTCCCACCCTCTCTTCGTCCTTGCCCGGAAAAGTTCCATCAACCACCACGAGTGCCGCGGCGACGCCATGTCCCGCGCAAGGACTTTCGAACCCTTCCTTATTTTCCGATGGTTCCAGTGGATCGCGCAACCAAGGAACCATCGCCGCTGCGGGGTTCAAGGCAATCAATGCCCGAAGCAGCAGCGGGGGCACTGGAGCGTGGCGAACGTGGATATCCTCGCCTCTTCTGCATCTCATCGGATATCCAGCAATCCAGGAGTCGACTTGCAGCATGAGCATTCCGATGCAATCGAACTGCCAATTCTCTGGTTTTCTCCGGACGATGTTGTCAGTTCTGTCAGTGTTGTCTTGAAGCGGATGACGTTGTTGAACTTGCGCCCAGAACGGACTAGACCGCCGGGGATGACCGGAGATAAGAGGCGCTTGAAGAATCGGACCGAGGCTTGTCGCCTTCCCCTTTTCTCTTATTTTCATCCTTCACTCACCGGCGCCTCACTCTGGCAAAACTAGTGGTCAACGATACCACTGAAAACGAGCCCGATCGCCGTCTCGCTCCCCGCCAGCCTCAACCCTGCAGACCTTCCTTTCTCAGCCCGCACCATCTCCATCCTCCCAGATCTCGCCAAGTTGTTCCAGCCAAGAACACCATGACTCCCACATCCAGGAACCCGTCCCCTCCTCGGAATCACGGGAATCCCGACAGCCACCAGCAGACAACCAATCCCCCAACCACCACCAGCGACTATGAGTCCGACGAAGAGTCCCTCTCCATCCACCCCGTGGCCTCGAACCGCGACGGCGCCTCCCTGCACGTGTCGCTCGGTCCGGACGACCCCGTCGAGCACTACAGCTCCTTCGTCGAGGTGCCCGACGCCATCTACGACCGGTTCCCGCGCCACCGCAAGGCTATCATGGTCGTGCTGCTGTCCTTCTGCTCGTTTCTGTCCCCCATCTCGAGCACGTCGGTGCTGGCCGCCACGCCCGAAGTGGCTGCCGAGTATGAGACGACGGGCACCATAATCAACCTTGCCAATGCCATGTACATGCTGACGATGGGCATATCCCCCGTCTTCTGGGCGCCCATGAGTGAAGTGTATGGCAGGAGAAGGGTGAGCTGCGGCGGGCGACGGACATCTCGCCCTGCCCCGGAGAGAGTGAACCAGGCAGAGGGCCCAGGCTAATCAGCATCTGCTTTCCTCCGTCGACCTAGATCAACCAGATAACTGCTGTGCTCTTTTGCGCATGTAGTGTCGGGACGGCGCTGGCTCCCAATCTCGCCGCGTTTTTCGTCTTCCGCATCCTGACAGCTTTTGAGGGGACCGCCTTCATCCTCGTGGGATCGGCGTGTATTGGGTAAGCAACTCCCATATCTACTTGCCACCTCCCAAAATATTGCACCATTGATATGTGTCTTGAAGTCCATCAGAAGAACCATGCACCCAATTCTAGACGAGAGCTGTAAAGCTCCTGGGTCGTCCATTTCCTTGCAAATTCGGCCTTGGTCGCCTGAGTGGGTGGCTCGGTCCAATTTATGTACCGCCAGATCTACTGGCCTGCCAGGGACGATGGCAAGTCTGGGGACCATTCCAGGCTTTGGTGGATATAAACAGTTGTCCCGAACTCCCATGCAGAAGACCCCAAAAGGCGTCTGTGAACAAGAAAAAGAATTCATGGGCTCACAATGAACCTCGTCCAGGGACATCTACCGCCCAACTGAGCGCGCGACCGCCCTTGGCTGGTTCCTTCTCGGCACCCTCGTTGGCCCAGCCTTTGGCCCCTTCATAGGCGGCATCATCGTGACTTACACGTCGTGGCGCGTCATATTCTACCTGCAGACGGGCCTGTCCGGCCTCGCCGCCCTCTTCACCTTCACGCCGTTCCTCCCCGAGACGATCCACTGCAAAAAGATTGACGCCATCGCCGACTACTCGCCGCGCCAGAAGCTCTCGGTGCTCCTGCCCATGATCAACCCCGGCCGCGTCTTCTCCCTCCTCGCCTACCCGAACCTTATCGTCGCCAGCCTCGCGTCCTCGGCCGTCATCTGGAACATGTACTCCCTCCTCACCCCCATCCGCTACGTCCTCAACCCGCGCTTCCACCTCGACACGCCTCTGCAGGGCGGCCTCTTCTACCTCGCTCCGGGGTGCGGCTACCTCGTCGGCACCCTCGTCGGCGGGCGCTACGCCGACCGCGTCGTCAAGATCTGGATCCGGCGGCGCGGCGGCGTGCGCGTGCCCGAGGACCGGCTGCGCTCGGCGCTGCCCTTCATGGGCGCCGCCATCCCCGCGTGCGTGCTCGTCTACGGGTGGGGCGTCGACCGTAACGTCGGCGGGATCCCGCTGGCCGTCGTCACCATGTTCCTGCAGGGCGTGGCGCAGCTGTTTTGCTTCCCGTCGCTCAACACGTACTGCCTGGACGTGATGCAGGGCCGCGGGTCCGAGGTGATTGCCGGCAACTACTTTGTGCGCTATCTGTTCGCTTGCGCGGCGACGGCCTGCGCGCTGCCTGCCATCGACGCGGTGGGCGTCGGGTGGTTCTCGACGGTCAGCGCCTTGTTTCTGATGGGCAGCGCCGCGGCGACGTGGGCGACGGTGCGCTGGGGGAAGGGGTGGAGGGAGACGGTGGATGGGAGGCGCAGGGCGAGGAGAGTAAAGACGCAGAAAGCGGCGAAGGCGGCTCTGCGTGAAAAGGAGGAGAAGGCGGAGGAGGAAGATATCCAAGTAGGCGGGAAGGGGTGTGAGAAGGCCGAGGTGAAATCGCCATAGTGAGGATTACCCCTGGTCCAGGCTTGAATTAAGGCGAGCTGTGGGGGGGTGTATGGTCAGGACAAGGGTGTGCTCATTGCGATGATGGAGATGGTGACGATACCCAGGTTCGCAGTCGGAATTTAGCGAAAACCGATTTTGGCCAAAGGGTAAACAAAGAAAAGGGGTAAGAGTCTTGGCGAGTAGTGACTGAGACAACATGGTCGACGGGGTCCAACATACGGAGTACAAACCTTTGAATTGTAGGGATAGACTCAAAAGAAAAGAAAAAACCCCGGGTCGATGTGGGAAATGGTTGGCAACATCTTCTGAGGAGTGCATATTTATGCTCGTGACCGGGGAAGGGAAGAGACACCAGTTTGAGCTCTCGGCTCGGGATATCGGGATATCGCCAGACACGACTGACTGCATCAAAACTGTGTGTGTCCGTGGTATTTGAATCGCGAAGTATTTGCTCTGGATTTCCAACTTTTAAATCGTCTGGCGGGTAGTTTGGACTGATGCCTAGGTAGGTACCTACCTAGATACGCTCATATGCATGCGCTGCGCTGAGGCCCCCCCACGCAGCGATGACTTCCTGATGGATGATGTCCGTGGGCGCGAAGCTGCGTTGCCAGAGGTTCAAGAGGTGGAATCGCCTGTACATAAAAGCAAAGGCCAACCAAACCTCATTCAAGATCGGGATCCGACGACCGTGTGTTTTGTTGAGGAGGCAACGGGTAAAAGCCTCGTCGCCCTCGGGGGTGCTGGAAGTATCTCGCCGAGGAGTGACTCGGCCGTCAAGATGAATGAGCCATGCCGTCATCGGGAGTCCGAGAGTCGCGTAAGCAATTCCTGCGAGCTCGGCGAGTGTAAAGCCCGTCGCGTGACGTATCCACGACTCCGATTTCCATTTCGGTTGGTGTGCCTATGTCGCAATGAAGTTCGTTGGTTTGGACTTGAGTTTCCAGGCAGGCAGAAGTCCATGTTTTGATGGATTTTCCTTCTTCAATTTTGACTACCGAAAGTGCCATCGGGTTGGAGAATGGGATCAAAATGGCGAGGGAGGGGGCGGCAGATTCTGATACTGCATTTTTCTGGACTTGGGTCAGACCAGAAACGGGTGAGTGTCGGTTCCTTCCAAAAGAATTGGTCGCGATGGGTGAGAAATGGGGCGCAACCGAGGACCCTGCCTCCATATCTTCTGACTGGCATGCATCGAACCTGCCCTGAAGCATGTGGCCAGTCTTAATCTACGAAGTCATCCGATCATTGCATCGCCTCTTTCCCCAACTGAGCGAGAGTTTTCCTGGGCGGACACCGATGCATCGCACGAGTGCGAATGGTGAAAGAACGGCCGGGCCCGGTCGAGGGTAGATGGCCCCAAGACGTTGCCCGGCGATGGATCTTTGAGGATCTTGAGCATCGCCCCTCGCGACATGGGAGCAGACGCGACGATCACCAGTTTCGACAGCCACCAATCAGTTCATATCAACGGTCTCTCGGCACGGAGTGCGCTGTTGTGGGCACATACCTGAGAAAAGCGCATTTGGGCATCTTGTCGCCTCCATGGACGAGCAATGATGGACCATCGTAGCCACGGTACCCATAGACGAGAGGCTCGCCCGGAAGGGCCATGATGGCTTCATATACTCCACAAAACCCTGGCAACCAGTGTTGGAGATGAAGACGAGGTACGTACCAATCTTTGAGCTGCATAGCAAGCTGATGGTCATTTCTGACATGGCACACCAGATGGCCTCATGTTGCCCGTGTCTGACGTAGCCCTTTGGCATAGCAGGTTTCAGGCACCCGAGATGCCTCGATATCCCGTCACTGCCATCTACAGTGGCTCTCTGTCGCCCTCCGCTCGGGTGCGTCTCGGAGCTCCCTCGAGCCACCGCTTTCCTTGTGCCCATCCTGCACGGCTGTGTCGGTGGCAATCTAAAAGTGCCGATAACTCGGGGCAGGCCACTCGCCCAGGAAAAAGAGATCAACGAGCACAGCTGTTGCCCATCCTACCTCTGTTTTCGTCAAAATAGCCAGAGAGGCACTCATCTTGTGCTTAAGATCTCCCCGCTCAACCACAATTCCATTCCCCTGCCGGTGTCCTGCATCCATGCCCCTTTTCCACTGCGTTACATTCCGCTGATTGCCTCTCGACTAGAGCTTCAACCCACCCTCAGGGGCCTTCGCCACTAGACCCCCCTTCTCCTCTCTGCCTAGCACCCACAAACCGATCATCTCGCCAACGGCTGCCGGCTCGCCGCAAGGCAGACGACCACGCCGATGGCTTCAAACAGAGAGCTCGAGACGATGGAGGAGGCTCTGTTTGTTGGCGAGACCCAGTCCAGCTCCTTTCCCAATACATTCTCAGCCAGGGAAGAAAAGTACTGCCTTCATTACCTCGAAAGACAGAAAAGGAACAAAATGCGAGCAAGGGCACTCCTGAGCCACTGTCTCTACCGACGGGTGATACTCTGGAGCGTGGCGCTTCTCTCGCTCCTGGCCGTCACCTTCACCGCGAAAGGCGTCCACCGGCGGCATGGAAGCATACTGGACCTCGTCGACTTTGATGAGTCAGTCCAAGAATGGGTCAGTGGCAGCGACGGGCTGTTCACGGTGACCGTGACGGACACCGACGAAGACGAGTGCCTGGACGAGGAAGATGACTTTGTGCCCAACTGGGTCAACTTTCGACAGTAAGCCAGCTCATCCCTTACTCTAAGCTCTGCAAGCACTGACACATAGCGCAGTCTTGAAAACTACTTCAAGGGGCTCAGAGCACTGGTCCCATTGTATATCTATGTCCCCGAGTACCCTCGTGTCGGAAATGCCGAGTCGCCCCCTCCCCTCCCCAGGTCCGAATCAGACATGCCTGTGCCCATTCCATACATCTCCCAGCCCAACTACCAATATGGGGGATACACAACCAAGCACCAAGACGTAGTCACCTGCTACCTGGACAAGGAAATGACCACACCTGCGCCAAATCTGTACGCCTACAAGGGCACAGTCCAAGGTCAAGCAGAGGCTGTCGTCGGGTCGAGAAGTCTCCTCGGGATCCGGGACGACGTCTGCTTCGACAGGTTTGGCAGGTATGGTCCCTATGGACTAGGCTACAGTCTGGCCGAGGGCGGGCTCGACGTGGGCATGGATACCGAAGACGCGGCAAGCGATGCCGTATGGGCCAAGACGGGCAAGATCGACTACAGCAACATCAACTGGGGCGACGCGCAGGACCGATGCTACAAAGCCAACAAGAAGCGGTTCGTACCTGGACCCGGCGACTCGACAGCATCATCTGGCCCCGACTCGCACCAAACCACCTCTCGGACGGCCATCGTGGTGAGGGCTTACGTGGGCGTCGACTGGACTCCGCACATGATCCTCAACTTCCGCGCCCTCATCTCCGAGGTATCGCTGCGATCCGGCGGTGAATACCAAGTTCACTTCCTGCTCCATGTGCGGGACGACGACGCCCCCATCTGGGCCGACGCTGGCGTCGCGCAGCAGGTGCTCGACGACAATGTCCCCCCCGAGTTCCACGACATTTGCACTCTCTGGTCCGAGCCGCAGATGCGGCTCATCTACCCCGGGGGCTTCAACGAGACCTTTGACGACCCCAGCAACAGTAGCGCTCACGGTGTCTACCGTGGCGCGCACCTCCCGCTCCAGCACTTTGCCGTGCAGAACCCGCAGTACGCCCACTTCTGGAACTGGGAGATGGACATGCGCTGGTTGGGCAACTACTACGAGCTCTTTGACCGGCTCGACGCCTGGGCTCGCAACCAGACGCGCATTGGGATGTGGGAGAGAGCGCAAAAGTATTACCTCCCACACTACCACGGCACCTGGGACGATTTTACCCGCCTTGTCGAAGAAGAGACGGCAGCGAGTGGGCGCTCCACGATCTATGGGCCGGCTAGCTTCCTCGGATTTGTCAAGACGCAGGTTGAAAAGCTGAGCCCAGGCGATACTTTTCTTCCGACGACATGCCACCGACCCGGTGATGAATGGGACGAGCTGCTCTCGAAGCAATGCGGTGTGGGTGAAGATGCCGACCTCATCACGCTGAACCCCATCTTCGACGCCGAGGACTCAGACTGGGTGTTCTCCGAAGACGTGACGGGCTACAACACATCGCTGCCGATCCCGCCGCGTCGCACCGCCATCATCACGGCGTCGCGCATGAGCCGTCGGCTTCTCGAGGTCATGCACGAGGAGACGTGGCGCCAGCGGCACTCGATGTTCACCGAGATGTTCCCGGCGACCATGGCATTGCACCACGGGCTCAAGGCCGTGTTCGCGCCCCACCCCATCCACCTCGACCGCGAGTGGCCGCTCGAGGAGATTGACAGGAACTTCAACGGCGGCCGGGACCACTCGACGTCGGGGAGCGGGAGCCCGTTCAACTATGAGAACGAGCACAACCTCAAGGGCGCGACGTGGTACTACCACAGCGCGTTTGCGGGCCAGCTCTGGCGGCGATGGTTGGGATACGCGCAGATGGACGGAAGGGGGCCTGGGCCCATGAATTTTACCGACGGAGCGCTTCGCGGCGGAAGGGAAGAGGAGGAGAAGGGCACGGGGCGGATGTGTCTGCGAAGTATGCTGCTTCACCCGATCAAGTGGGAGCATCCCGACGACGAGCCGTGATTTCTTTTGTTGATAGGGGCTGGCTGGAGGCGTTTCTTTTGGATATCATGACGGTGTTTGGATGTGGCTTTGGTGTCTGTTGAAGGGCGGGTAGGGGTTGAGCATATGTTGGTGGCGAAGGGACTGCTCGACTTTTAGTACATATACAACGTAGATAGTAATAGGAATAACCACCACAGCTGGTTGTTATAATGATGTTGTTGTTCCACAAGGATGCCCCTTTTTTCTGTTGAGAGGAGAGGTTGTCATGACAAACCCCCACAGCCACCCCGCGGATGACCGCCCACGAGCGCCAAGGCAACGATAAATGCTTCGACCACAGGCCCCCACGCGCCATTTCCGCAAGTGAGCTTGCTAGCTGCAAGGGTTCGATGGGGCGCTTCAATGCCGCGCAGCTTTGGAGTGGCACGAGACCGGAATATTCTTTCTTGGATGTGGGCGGTGAGCCAGATCCCCTGACCCAGATCCACGGAGGCAGAAGACACAGAATTGAGGGTGGCTGGTCCATTCCGGTCCGAGACATTCTACGGAGGTACCTATCACTCCCAGCCCGACACTCGGGCCCTGTTTGGCTCAAAATTGCTGGTTAATGATACAACTGGCCAGGTACCGAAAAGGATACATGGCAAACGCCGGCCACCTGCCAGGGCCTCCTCTTGTACTGGGGCGGGTGACGTCGTTGGCCGCCGATCTGTTTCCGGGGCGACGGGCGAGGCGGGGGGGCTGCTGAAGCTCAGGCGGGGGGCGCTGAAAATATAGGGGGGCGCTGAAGCTTAGGGGGGTGGCCCCTGTATTATAGGGGGTCGATGGGTGATTCTCCATCTCCAGCTAAGAAAAACCTACTTTGACCGAGGGTGCTAAATGGGGTTGGAGGACGGAAATGTAACCCTATTCGGTGGCGAAAAAGAGAGGTACTTGATCGAGAAGGATTAAAGTGATCGGCGCGGCCGAGGTCGGAGTCGTGACTTATTGGTCGGTATCTTTCGCCTATTTATCCTCTAGAGAATGAGATTTTGGTGTCCTCCACGGTCGAACCAAACTGGGCCTCGCTCACTCTCAGAGCCAAACACTTGAAGTGAAGATTCGGTTGATCGTGTCGAGTCCCGTCCATTTCGTCATTGCGGAGTTGGGGCTCGCTCAGTGGGCGGTTCAGCGTGTAACCCGGCCGAGTTTCGGACGGGAGTCCACATGGAGGGTCGCAGGCGGCGCGGGGGCGGCTCGGGAGATGGTGTGCTGGGGATTTGATGGGGGACACCCTGGCGGCCTGGCCCTTTTGGGGGAGGGCGTGTTGAATGAAAAGGACGAGTGCCTCTGAGATGTCTCTGGTTGTAGCAGCCTCTTTGTGTCGAAAAGAGCTCTGGTGGGTGTTTGGTCATCACCTTGAACGACGTCTCGACAGGTATGTTGAATCCTCATCATTGATCTTTCTTTTTGGACCCGACTCGGGCTCATAATAGGTCCAGACTCCCAGGTGCTTGCCTTCCATTGCATTGGCGAGCTGCAGGCTCGGCATGGTGCTCGCCGAGGGCAATCCACTTGCACCGTCATCGTGCTGGGAAGCTGTTTGCTCGGTGCCGAGTGTCTTGCAAACGGGAAGTCCATCTGTGGTCATCGCCAACACCAAGCCCAAACTGACATGTCTGTTGGGAAAGAATATTTGAAGATTAGAGATTGAAATAGTTTTTAGATCCGTACCTGGCCATCACTTTCCCGTGGACCGCGTGGCATGTCAATCTTGATTGAGTCTCTCGTATCTCGTTTGTTCCCCTGACGAGGTACTGACAAGGTAGGAAGTACTGGGCCAGTTGCAAATGGAGGCGGATCTGGCCGCAACATCTCAAGTTAGAATTCCGCTTCAGTGCAAAACCGCCTCACGGTGCATTAGAGGCGAAAGCCGACTGCGGCCTCGGCCATGAGCGCATTTTAATGTCCGTGTTTTATTTCACGCGTCTGCTTCTTCGCTGCTTCGTGTTGGGTTGCTGGTTGATCCTCGGGGGCGTTCCTTTTCCCAGCGACCCGTGACAAGCTAGCAGGGCCCTTGCACCCTTTAAAAAGGTATCCACTGCCTTCTCCGTTTAACCCAACCTAACCTCTCTCAACGGATCACCTACCTCTCCTCCTCTTCGCAGAATAAAATACACAGTTTCTTGCACTCCTGAGATTCTCCCTTCATCTCATACCTAGGATCGCTGGACGCAGCAACCACGCCGTGCGCCCAGAACGATTCGACCGCTCTCACAACCTGCCCACGGCCGATAAGCAATCGCCTCGCTGCTTTTGGTTCCTTGGAGCTTCCCCAATCCCCCAAACCTGACCGATCCGCCCTGATAAGGATCACAACCCCGCGGTAACATCATCGCTTTCACACCTCGCACCTCGAGCATCACCTATCGATCTCCCAATCTGCCTACCACCTCCAGACCTCACCACCATGGCCGCGCAGCCCCAACCGGGCCCGCCCCGGACTCGGGGCTCCGTGGACGACCATGGCGTCTTTGACGATGCCAAAACCTACTACACCGCCGAGGATCGTCATACCTTGAACCGCGCCGGGCCCCGAACTCGGACTTACTCCCAGGTAAGATCCCCAGTTAGCTGCTGGTGTCAATTACTCACCCGACTTCCCCCACAGAATAGTTTGTTTAAGCAATTCGAGCGTCTGGGCCTCAAGGAGCCGTATCGCAGAGGCAGCCACGGTAAGCACATCCATCAACCAATTTCCCCCGCCATCCATTGTTCTGGTGCTGCGGTGTGCTGATCCATTGTCCGACCAGATGAATCCACCATCCCTCACTCGCGCCGCTTCCTCATTCAAGTCGAGCCGACCCTCCAGAGCCTGCAATCGCAGGAGGACACAGACGGGAACATGCAAATCACCATCGAGGACAATGGGCCAAAGGTAAGCGAGCGGCTCAAGAGTCGGACTTGTGGCTTGTCGGACACGGGCTGACTGTTGGTGTTACACAGGTTTTGTCCCTTCGCACAGCAGCCTCAAACGGGCACAACCGATTCGACATCCGCGGTACCTACATGTTGTCCAACCTCTTGCAGGAGTTGTCCTTGGCGAAAGAGTATGGTCGTAAGCAGATCATCCTCGACGAGGCTCGCTTGAACGAGAATCCGGTCAACAGACTGTCGCGCTTGATCAAGGACCACTTCTGGGAGGGGCTGACAAGGCGGATTGATGCATCGAGCATCGAGATTGCCGCGCGGGACCCCAAAGACTGGACCGACGACCCGCGCCCTCGTATCTACGTCCCTCCCGGTGCCCCAGAGCAATACGCCTACTATACCAAGCTGGCCGAAGAGAGACCCGAGATCCGTCTGGACGTGCAGCTCCTGCCGGCCAACATCACTCCGGAGATCGTTCGTAACATGAACTCGAAGCCGGGTCTTTTGGCCGTCGACATGGAGGAGGTTGTGGACCCCAAGACTGGGGAGACAACCCTTCGAGGCCGACCCTTCGTCGTCCCTGGAGGACGATTCAACGAGCTGTATGGCTGGGACAGCTACATGGAATCTCTTGGCTTGCTTGTCAACGACAAGGTGGACTTGGCCAAGTCCATGGTGCTCAACTTCTGCTTCTGCATCAAGCACTATGGCAAGATCCTCAATGCGACCCGATCCTACTACCTCTGCCGCTCCCAGCCCCCCTTCTTGACCGACATGGCGCTCCGGGTCTACGACAAGATTAAGCACGAGCCGGGCGCCCTGGATTTCCTCAGAACAGCCATCCTTGCTGCCATCAAGGAGTACCACAGTGTTTGGATGGCCGATCCCCGACTGGACCGTGTCACCGGCCTTTCTCGCTACCGCCCCCAGGGAGCTGGTGTCCCCCCCGAGACTGAGGCTGACCACTTCTTCCACATCCTGGAGCCCTACGTCAAGAAGCACAACACCACGTTTGAGGAGTTTGTGCGCGCCTACAACAACGGCGAGATCAAGGAGCCAGACCTCGATACCTACTTCCTGCACGACCGAGCGGTGCGCGAGTCGGGCCACGACACGTCCTACCGCCTGGAGGGCGTCTGTGCTGACCTGGCCACCATTGACCTCAACTCCCTCCTCTACAAGTATGAGACTGACATTGGTCGCACCATTCGCAATCTTTTCAACGACAAGCTTGTTGTTCCCCCTGAGTACTGCACCGGCGATATGGTGCCGGGGCAAGTTGAGACGTCGGCCCTCTGGGACCGCCGTGCCAAGCGCCGCAAGTTGGCCATTGACAAGTACCTGTGGAACGAGGAGCAGGGCATGTACTTTGACTACAACACGGCAAAGCGCGAACAGTGCACATACGAGAGCTGCACGACCTTCTGGGCCCTGTGGGCTGGTGTCAGCAGCCCCAAACAGGCTGCGGCTATGGTTACTAAGGCGCTTCCCAAGTTCGAGGCGTTTGGAGGCTTGCTCTCGGGCACCGAGGAGAGCCGTGGCGTCGTCGGACTCGACCGCCCCAACCGACAGTGGGATTTCCCGTACGGTTGGGCGCCACAGCAGATGCTGGCCTGGACGGGGCTGTACCGATACAGCTTCATTGAGGAGGCCGAGCGGCTCTCGTACAAGTGGCTCTTCATGATCACCAAGGCGTTTGTTGACTACAACGGCGTGGTGGTGGAGAAGTATGATGTCACAAGGCCAATTGACCCGCACCGCGTGGATGCCGAATACGGAAATCAGGGGCTGGATTTCAAGGGCGTTGCCAAGGAGGGGTAAGTGTCTCTGTTCTTGGCTTGTATGCCCCCAATGCTAACCAACAATGTGCAGATTCGGCTGGGTCAATGCCAGCTACATCTACGGCCTCCAGATTGTGAATGCGCACATGCGCCGGGCGCTCGGGACTCTGACGCCCTACGAGACCTTTGTCAAGGCGATAGAGGAGAACCATAACAAGGCTCTTGCCGAGCTTGTTTAAGTGGCCGTGTCCTGGTTGGCTTTCCTCCAGGGCATGATGGGTGGTTATCGTGGCCTTGACAACAGGTGCGATGGCCTCTCTGACTTGCGCTTGCAACTGGCCTTAGGCAAGGGGATGGCGCCTTGTATTGACTGGTTGGATGATCCAAAGTCGCAACTGGCATCTAGCATGCTGCATTCGGCACCCGTCGATGACTTTCATGCACAGGACCCGGTTGGGTCCTTGGGGTCGGTGATGGCTGGAGTAGGGAAGACGGAACCTGCTCCCTGTTTGCTGTATGAGCCGGAGGATGAAGAGCTGACCACCGGCAGCAGAGGAATGGAGCAAAGATGGCGGCCAAGGGAATTTCGAGGAAACCATGGGATGATTGGCGTTCTGCATCGACCGACCCGTACCTAGCTTAGCTACATCACTTAGTACCGTACCTTTAGGACTGCATGCCATTACCTGACTCCTATGGCCAAAGGAGTGAAAAGTATGAGACGGGTCAACTATATGTTCTGTTCACTCGTTGAATATCATCCCAGACAAGTTCCGGACCAACCTGGATGATCCCTGAGTACTGGAGATGACGACATGGCAGGAAATGGCAGTCCACATTTCTCTGCTGCCAGACAAGGTAGTGGTAGTTGGCAGATAGGTATATTGCAAGTCAAATCGAGCGCGACGAATAAAGTACCTAGCATGAAGAAAGCGTACGCAGCTTGTGTACGCACGCAGGGCAATCTGACACAGACAGCCAGCTTCTCTCGAGCTTGATTGACATCTGCTTGAGAGAATGAAAAGAAAAGAAGAAACACATTGCACCTTGACGCCCAATTCCATTCCTCCCTCCCTTAGCCTTCACGTGGCAAAAACGACAAACCGGTATAATGTCCCAAACTGTCTCCCACGACGGTGGCGACCCCTGCGTCCCTTCCCCGGCAGTCTAGATGGGACTCGTGGGTAAGCTGCTCCGCGGCACGCTCAGGTCGCCGCTCCCCGTCCGCTTCAGCGCCTGCGTCATGGTCTCGATCGAGATCTCGCCGCCGCCGTGGTGCGGCGGGTGCAGCGTCGCCGTGGGGCTCCCGAGGGGTTTCCTCGCGGGCGAGAGGTCGAGGCCCTTGACGGAGCCCGACTTGCTCGTGGGCGGGCTGCTGCCGGTCCCGGTCCCGGGGCCGCCGGTCGACGACACGGGGGAGCGGATCGGCGAGGGCGAGCGGTTCGACGCCGCCATCGAGGCGAGGCTCGTCAGCCCGGCCATCATGTGCATGCTGTCGCGCGAGCCGCCGGCGGCGCCGGCGTGCTGCTGCTCGGACTGGACCACGTCGGCGAACGAGATGAAGCTCAGGCGGCGCACGTCGGTCGTGTCGAAGCTGCCGTAGTTGGAGGCGCTGTCGGCGTTGGGGCGCTGGTCCGGGGCGAAGGCGGCGAGCTCGTCGGCCCAGGTCGGCTCGAGGTGGGCGCCCGAGCCGGTTACCGTCACTGACGCGGGCTGGTGTGAGGCGTGCGTGATGATCTCGACCGTGTCCGGGTCGAGGTGGCCGTCGGTGATGGCCTCGGAGGAGGCGTCGAGGACGGGAGGGATGTAGTTCTCGGTCTGGATGTGGGACGGGATCGCGGGCGAGGTAGGGAGGGTGGTGGTGCTCTCCTGGACGTCGCGCTCGAAGATCTGGCTTCCCGCTGGCGAGGCGAGGCGGGGCGAGGTGGAGGCGTAGCCGCCGCGGCCGGGGGACCGGGGGGTGTCGGTGTGGACGGGCGAGGCATTGTTGCCTCTCCTGGCTGCTACTGTGTCCTTGGAGGGTACCGATCTTGACGGCGACTTTGACGGCTCCTCCTTCTGCTTCCCGAATCCGAATAAGCTGCGCTTCTTCTTCTTCTTCTCGTCGGCGTCCGTCGTCGCTCGGGGGGTCGAGTCACCCGGTGTCCCGGCGTCGGAGTCGTGAGGCTCGGACAGAGTGGGAATCGACTGTGCGGCCTGGGCCGGGGTTGCGCTGGCGAGACTCATTGCTGCTGCTGGTGGAACTGGCGGAGAGCGGGCAGTCCGGGGCAGTCGGCAATAATTATGGCCGGCACTGGGTGGCAGGTGGTCGGCGGGAATCGGCGGGACGGGCTGGCTTTGTTCTCGGGGCGAGCTCGAGGCGGGGTCTAGAGGTGACACAGGTGGTGGTTAACGAGGCGACAAGGCCCGCGGCGGTGGAACATTGGGGGCTTTAAGGAGGGCGGGTGAAGAAGGGTCTCGGCTGAGAGCGACACTGGGGGTAAAATGCGAACCGGGTCGCTGTCGCGACGAAAATGGCGGGCGTGTGACCGAATGGCCAGATGCGCCGATTCGGCGTGCGGAGAGTGAGGGTAAAGTGGTTTGGGGTATCGAGGGCCCTGGGCATCGCCAACATACCTGCTTGATGGTCCTGTGCAACACGGAAGCGGCAATGCTCGAGCAATGGTTGTTGGGCTGTTGTTTTGGTTCCAGTAGCGGGTGAAGATAGTGGGCCTTGGAATGCTGCTGACAGCTGTGGTTGCTTGGAGGAGTGGAGCTCTTTTCTGTTCCTGGATCTTCCCTCTTCACAGCTGCTCTGGGAGCGATCAATGTTTCGCTGGCTGTCTCTCTTCACTTTGCAACCCCGCAATTCCGTCCACGTCCAGCACGTAACCCGCACTACCGGAGAAGCGCGTTGCCAACAGGTGATTGAACGAGACCCGACCTTTGGACTGATCTCGATGGTCGGGTGATGGGGGGGGGGGGGCGGCGGTCGCTTGTTGGGCTTGGGCGATGGAAGCTGAATGGCAAACAGCAGGGAATGACGATGTCGATGCAAAGAGGGGTGGTTTTTCGGCGACGGGACCCTGGATTATCTACCTATGACTTGGAACTCGCATCGTGAGTTGAAGTCAAGGGCGACGTAATCCTGTCCCACCCGGATTTGGCCAGGATTGAGACGACCATCCCCTTTTTGAGTTGGCCATGCCTCCTCCTCGGTCCAAGTCCTTCCATGCTATTGGTATCTGGCCTCGCCGGCAGAAGCTGAAGCTTGGTCAACCCCCCCTTTTGCCCTTTTCGGTGCGGGTGCCTTGGGTTGGACTGCGCTGCGCCTCGAGCTCCCTCAGGCACAGGATGAAGGAGGTCGACAAAGCTTGGTTGGAAGACAACCCCCCCTTCGACGGCTAATTCGCGACTTTATTTTCCATTTTTGGTTGTCTCGGGAGCAGGGCGGGAGCTGTCTCAGGAGCAACTTCGAGGGTCGGCGTACGGACCACATAGTAGCCCGTACGCTGTAGCGGCCTAAGGCATCCGTGGTCCTCGGGGTTGAAAGAGCGAGGACTCGGACTCGGACTCAGACTCGGACTTAAGTTATTAGCGGACTGTTATTAGCTAATCCGGGATCTCTACTATAGTAGATAATCTCGAATAAAAGGTTAGAATTTACCTTCCGGGTAGTAAGGCGGATATATATAAAAAAATTTCCGGTAGCGTTAGAAAATAAAAGATACCGGGTTCGAGACTTAATATAAGTAAAATTTCTCGATAAACTTATAATCTATTACGGACTACCTTAGCCCGTATAAAGAAGATAGCTATCGACTACTACCTTTACTATCTTAGCTTGTATAAAGAAGATAGCTACCGAGGATTATTATAGCCGTTATTATATTATCTTAAATAAAGGTAGTTAATAGTATTTAAGAAGAAATCGGACTCTAGGTTTACTACCGCGGTATTTATAGTAGATTAGGGTGTCGATAATTAACTACTATAGGAGATAGAGATTAGTCGTTATAACTTCTACCGCTAGCGACCCTACGCCTTACGCCGCTTTAATTTATTCTATCGCCGGTAACCTCCCTAACTACTACTATTATTATTATTACTACCGCCGCCGCCGCCGCCGCCGCCGCCGCCGAATACCTTCCTTACTTACCTTTATTACTAACCTCGCCGCCGCCGCCGAATACCTTCTTTACTTACCTTTATTACTAACCTCGCCGCCGCCGCCGAATACCTTCCTTACTTACCTTTATTACTAACCTCGCCGCCGCCGCCGAATACCTTCCTTACTTACCTTTATTACTAACCTTATTACCGCCGCCGCCGCCGCCGCCGAATACCTTCCCTACGCTAAACACCTTCCTTACGCCGAATACTTTCCTTACGCCGAATACCTTCCTTACGCCGAACACCTTCCTTACGCCGAATACCTTCCTTACGCCGAATACCTTCCTTACGCCGAATACCTTCCTTACGCCGCGCCTCGCGCCGCCTTAATTTATTCTATCGCCGGCAACCTCCCTAACTGCTACCATTATCATTATTACTACCGCCGCCGCCGAATACCTTCCTTACTTACCTCTATTACTAACCTTATTACCGCCGCCGCCGCCGCCGCCGAACACCTTCCTTACGCCGAATACCTTCCTTACGCCGAATACCTTCCTTACGCCGAATACCTTCCTTACGCCGAATACCTTCCTTACGCCGAGTACCTTCCTTACGCTAAGCACCTTCCTTACGCCGAGTACCTTCCTTACGCCGAGCACCTTCCTTACGCTAAGCACCTTCCTTACGCCGAGTACCTTCCTTACGCCGAGCACTTTCCTTACGCCGAGTACCTTCCTTACGCCGAGTACCTTCCTTACGCCGAGTACCTTCCTTACGCCGAGTACCTTCCTTACGCCGAGTACCTTCCT